>APFE031537485.1:200063-218888 GCA_000404065.3 Pinus taeda | reverse complement strand
TTTATTTATTAACTCACAAATCTAACTAAGTTTATTTAAAAAGGGACCCATTTCTTATTGAAAGTTTTGAGTAAAATTTTATAGAAATGGGGGGTTGTTGTACAACAAAAAAATTGGAGATTCAGTGGAAGAAACAATTATCTCTGAGAAAATAATATAATATTTTAACCTTCTTAATCTGAAAACCTTAGTGGACAGAGAAAATCTAATATAACTAGGTAATCATAAATTCTGAATATAATGAAAACTATTTTTGTTATCTCTTTCTCATCTCAAAATTAAATACATTCTAAGTTTAAGTAAGCCTTAATTGGTTGATAATGATAAAATGAGAGACTTTTCCAACTTAGCTTTTATAATGACTCCTTTGTCACAAGTAGAGCCACTGCTGCCAGCAAACGTTCATAGTGTTGGCAGGGTTACCTTTTAACCATTTGATCATTCATTGTCCCATCTATTTCAAAGTATAATTTAAAAGAAAGAATCCAAAAGATATGTTTCCACACCTTTTGTATTGCATTTTCTTTTTTCCTTATTTCTTTATTTTGTAAGATAAAAAGCCATTGTCCTAGTTTGGTGGCCAATTGTTGAAAATGCCATTCACTGGTTGTGATTAACTGAACAAGCTGGCTCGTGATGAGACTCCTTCTCTTAGAATAATAAGCCATTACCCTGTTTTGGTATGTAGTGTTGGTAATGTCAGTTGAACTAGTCCCCTATGATTATGGTAAGCAAGCTCGTGATGAGACCTCTTATCTTTCATGTCAAATATATTTTAGATTTACACTCTGAAAAGACAGAAACTTTGATGGATGGGATGTATAATTTTCTCCTTAAGAGAACATGGATGACAATTTTGAGAGTTGAAGATGCTAAGATTGGGTCAGTCTTTGCTTTCTATTGATAACCTTTTTTAGGCTTCTAAAACTTAGAATAGTTTACAGTATTTTCAAGTTTTGAGAAGATTTCACAAAAATAAAAAGGGTCTTCAGAGTTTAATTATACCTAATTTCCTAGAACTTTTTTCCTTCTTCTTCAAGGCTTCCATCTATCAAAAGTAAATATTAAATCTATTTTCTTTTGAGTAACCTTTTCAAAATAGTAAAGGCCAATAGAAGACTATTCACAACCTTATTTTCTAAGAAAGAAAATAAACTAATTATTCACACCAATATAGCTGAAAATTGAATATTTACAAAGTGAGAAGGGGTTACCTTCTCAACTGAAGAATTTTTTTAGAATAAGCCCATTGACAGGAAGAGAATCTCTCTTTCCTGATAGCTCTTGCAATATGAATGTTGATGGGCCTATCTTCTGGCTGATTTGAAATGGTCTGAACCATATTTTCTGAAATTTAGTGTGTTTTCCTTTATCCTCATGAGCTTTGTCCCATTTCAAAACAAGATCACCAACTTGTAAATCTTTTGAGTTGGTTGAAGTTGTATCAAAAGAATACTTAATAATTTGTTTATTCTTCGCATGTGTAATTTGGGATTTCTCCCTTTCTTCCTCTAGTTCCGGATCTGATTATGTCTCAATTGAATAGAAGATGAGGGATTTTCTTCAAATAACTGCACTAAGGCTAGTGATGGAAGTACTAAGTTTGATGGTATGACAACCTCCTTTCCGTACACTAGATTAAATGGAGAAGTTCCTATTGAGGCCTTCTTTGTTATACGGTCTGCCCATAATGCAAATATCAAAGACTTATGCCAACTCTTAGGGTTCTGATCAATAATCCTCTTAATGATTTTGATAAGATTTTTATTGGTGGATTCTGCTAAACCATTACCCTGGGGGTAGTAGTTTGTAGAATATTTCCATTTGAATCCTCTTTTGATAACAAACTCAAGTATGGAATTACCGGAGAAATAAGATGCATTATCAAAAATAAGAGCATTCGGGACACCAAACTTGGTAATGATGAACTGATCTATGGATTCAATAATTGCCTCAGAGTTTGTTGTCTTCAAAGGAATTGCTTCCACCCACTTAGTAAAGTAATATGTAGCTATAAGGATATACCTATTTTATTTGGATGAATGTGGAGTAATTCCTCCAATGACCTCCAATCCTCGTTGTTGAAAGGCTTGTTCAATGTTGACTGGTTGCGAAAGAAAGCTAGCTTCCTTTGTTTTCCACTAGTAGTTTGACATGTTCTGCATTTCCTTACATATTTATGAGTGTCTTTCAATAAGGTGGGCCAATAATACCCAACATGAATAATTTTGTGGGCTGTTGTATCAGCTCCAAAATGTCCTCTTGCTGGACCATCATGTAATTCCTGCAAGACCTTTTGCGCTTCAGGTTTCTCTAAGCATCTTAACAAAATTGAATCATAATTCCATCTAAACAACACATCATCAACAATCATGAATTTTTTTGCTTTTAGTCTTATGCCACATTTATTTTTATAGGAAAGATTAGAAGGAGCATATCCATTTTTAAAATAGAATACCAAATATGTATATTGAGATTCAGGATTAATGGCACTTATCTCATTGATTTCTTCAATATGGTTTGTACCTTCATATTACTGAATATTAGAAGCTCCTGCTAACAACCTGCAAAAACCTTTGCCTTTGACAATCTTTGCTGGTCTAATGTCCAAATCATACTCTTGTAATGCTGTGATCCAGTTTGCCCTTTTTTCTCCCAATTCCCTTTGAACTAGTAATTGTCTTACTATTGAAAAAGGGACTATAACTTTGGTGTGAGCTTTTAAGAGAAAGGGCCTAAAGTGTTTAATGGCATTATATACAGTAAATGCTTGCTTTTCAACTTCAGAGTAATTAAGTTCAGCACTTTGAAGATTTTAACTATAAAATGAAATTGGTGCTTCCAAGTTTTGATTGTTGATTTGTGTCAGCACTGCTGCATAAGATGAATCAGATGCAAGAGTATATAAAATGAAATGATTTGAAAAATCAGGGGTGTTTAATGCGAGAGCATTTATAATTGCTTGCTTGATTGAATTAAAATCCTCCCTTTCTATATGCCCCCATTTAAACGTTGAGTTTTTCTTGATCATGGTTTGTAATGGTAAAACAATCTGTGAAAAATCTTGAACAAATTTTTTACAAAATTAATTTGACCTAAAAATGATTGCATTGTTTTTTTATTATATGGAAATGGGATATCAAAAATCTCTTTGATTCTATCTGGGTCAATATAAATACCATCTTTTGAAACAATGAATCCCATGAGTTTACCTTGGTCAAGAGCAAAAAAGGACTTCTTAGGATTGAGTGAAACGCCATACCTTTTGCACCATTCAAATATTTGTTTCAATTCATGTAAATGATTTGATCTTTTCTTACAAAAGATAGTAATGTCATCGAAAATCGCTGCATCAACATCGGGGAAAGCCACCCAGTCTGGACCTTAAAAGCAACTCCTTTTTCGTTTGGTGTGGTGGCTTTGACTGGATATTACGAGACTAGTTTCCCAATGATTTATAAATGAGATGGATAAGTGATCAGTTTTCTAATATTTAACAGGAATGATGGATGATTTATTCTAAAATGCAACAAAATAAATAACTAATCTATCCCGGGAAGTCTTTCTCTTAGTGCAATTTTTTATGATTCTTATTGACAGGTAGGAAGATAGATTACTTTACTTATAAACAAAAATATTTATTCATATGATAATTACTTTGTTCAAGTAGTTGAACAAAGTAATAATTAAAACGTTATTACACTAATATTTATATATCGTTGACATACATATGTATGAAAAATAACGACTCTTAAACATTCAATAGTGATAAGTCAAATAATTGCTATGAAAGCATATACATATATCAATAATAGAAAAAATAAATAAATGTTGATTCACATAAAAGAATGAAGAAAAAAACATAGATAGTAGTACCATATGTGTTTGAGTCTTCTCCAATATGAATTGCATTCAGATCCCACCTTTCAACTTGGAAATTCTTTTACAAGAAGCAATAGTGCATATCACATGAAAGTATTCTTCGTCAAAACTCAAAATTCAGCTCTAGTTTTTATAAAAATAAATATATTGGAAGCACAATAGTGCAACTTCCGATCCAAGTCTTAATACAAAAATTTGAGGACCCTTTCTAAAAACATGAAAGGGTCTATAAATACTATTAAACTAACAAACTATGAAATAAATGTGCTATGTGTTGGTATAACCAAATCGCAAAAATTGTGACAATATTCTCAAAATAAGCATGTTGTAGTTGGTCAGAATGGTTCACTGTATTGGCTGACTATCTTGTGACTTGAGCTGGCAAATGGCGAGCATCGGTTGAAGTTCTAGTGGATGACTCATGCGCGAATGTAACTGAGCAGTGTATGTGGCATCAATAATTTCAGGAATCATATGGCCGATTGCATCGGTGAGGCATTTCATCGCGTCCGCTGACTATGTGGTTTAATAAGGAAGAACCAAAAGGTTTCCCATGTTAAGATTTGAATGCCTGTTATTAATATTTCCCTCTACTCCAGCTCCTGTTTCCATGTCTGTTCTAATGCTTTCACTAATGGAAGTTTCCCTAGAGAACACTCTATAATTAAATTTGATAAATAAAGAGTATCATTAATCAATTCCACCAAATTGTTTGTCACCAATCTGCATCTTGATGTCGCTCTTTCTGCCTTCATTTGTTGAGATTTCCATTCAGGGAATAAGATTTCTTTATGCGATTCCAGAATTTGTGGTAGATTTGCAGCTTTTCCTTCTTCGGTTTCTTGCCAAGAGAGAAAATTTGTTAATCTTTCATCTGCTTGCTCAAATTTTAGCCTCGCATCAACTGATTTATCAATCATAAATGATGAAATTTCACATAGAAGAAGAACAAGTGAGATATTATGACACAATAGGCTCGACTGTGTAGACAATGCCTTGGTGATTTGTAGAGCCTCTGATCTGAATTCTCCCACTTGGGGATATTCTTTGAATTTTTCTATCTAAAGTGATAGTTGAGCGATCTATTCTTCCTTTGATTTCTTCAATAGTTCATTAAATGATTGCAATTTGCTCAATGCTTGGGATAATTCTTGTTTCTTATGAATTGCATGTTGATCAATCCTTTGTTTTTCTTTGAGAAATTTCTCTTTCAATTGATCATTTGACTGCTTCTGGGTTACTAACTGTTGTTCCAATTGCTTTATCTTCTGTTGCTTCTCTTGTACCTGTGTTTCCAGCAAAATAATTGCTTGGTCTTTTTCTTTGAGCAAGTTACTTACCTTTGATGCTTTGTCCATTGTAGCCGCTTGTATGCTCCAGCATACTGAGAAAGTTTAGTGAGATCTTTAGAAGGGTTAACTTCTTCTCTCTATACCACATTTGTTATCTCTATTTGTGAATCAAAAGAGGAGATTGATCAACTTTCGTCTTTTTCCTTTGTATTTTGACTACAACCCTATGCTTAGGGCTGTAGACGACATCCAGTGGTGGTATTTCTTCTACATGTAAGACAATTTCATTGGAGGGATTTTCGGGGATTATTTCTACATCCTTTTGGGTCATGGGTGGGCGACTAGTTCCTTCAGTTGGAACTGTATTGATTACTGATTTCTGACCAGTTGTTACCTCAAGTGTATTGAATCCTTGTAGACTCTCAGTATTACTGATGATAGAGTCAAATTGTTACCATTCTCTGATCAGTTTAGGATCAACATAAATGCTTGAATCAATGAGTTCACCACTTTTTCCTTGTCCCTACTACTATTCTCGCAATTTTTCTTTTTCAGGGATATTCTCCGTTACAGGAGTCTTGTCGGAAAATTTCTTTTCACTTTGGCTCTGTGGCTGAACTGTAGGGGTTGTAGCTAATAGGTCCAAAGGTAGAGTTTGCAACCTCTGGGCTCTAAGCCTATCGAATGTTTCTAACCATTCTTCTTCATACCTAATCCTAGCCGATCCTTTAACCTGAAAAAATGTTTCAGCTAAAGCAAATAAATCATCAAAGTCATCCGCTTCATAATCGAATTTAGCAAGTTTAGCTTGAGCAGTAACATTATGGGCAACCTTCCTTGGGTCATATTGCTTGTTCGGAATGGTGGCAAGATTGAACATCTGAATCTTCTCTAACTCTTTCTCTGCATGCTTGTAGTCGTGTAAGGTAAAAATACCACATCGTAGGGGAAATATAGGCCACATTTGTTTCTTGGAATCCCTAAGGGTTCTTGATGTCCCTTTGACTGTTATCTGATATGCCAATTCCCGTGCTAACAATTTATCAGGAACATATAGAGGGAGAACATGGGGTTTAGTGAGACTACAAAAATCCTCACATAGGTAAATTTCTCCTCTCTGAACCAGATACCTATTGCTGTTAGGTCAACTGCTGCTTCCTGGGATATCCTAGGGGCAGGATTACTGAAAAAAGAATAATATACGGGTAAAACAAAACCATTGCAAATTCTGTACATGTGATTTTTATAGTGTGCCTTCCACAACTGTTTGCGGTAAATGTGAATAGGATTTGGATCTTGGGAAGTCCACTTCCATCCGAGTATCGGGTATTCAGAATTAAAACAAATAATATCCAGAATATATGCACTGTAGTAGAAAGGGGGAATGATCCGGGAAGTTGTATATGTTTTCCTTCTGTATTCTAATATCTCAGTGTCTAGTCTATCAGACAAAATATTTTCCCAATCCGTAACATAACCATTAATTGCGACTTCCATTAACGGGACCATTTCTATAGTAAATTTGGCAGAATCATGTTGTCCCCACAGTTTACACATCATAGATCTAGCATAGCAATAAGGAGAATCTAATGAGTGGACAGAATACTTACCTGATGACTCGTGCTTGTGTTTCTCTGGGAAATGCCTCCAGTGGTTGATCGGGTCCGACTCCAAGTCGTTTTCCTTTGCAAATTCTTCCAGAATTCCTTATTATATTGTTTCTCAGGTGGAGGTAAATGGTACATTTGCTTGAGATCTTCAGGCTTGAATGACCCGAATATCTTTCCATCAGCCGTGGAAAATGTTCTATCTGAAGTTGGGATTTTCTCAACAACCCATCTAACCCCATCAGTATATGGAAAAATTTTGTCCCGCGCTGCTATCCTGTGAAGGTATGAACAGGCCAATTCCTTGAGAGTTCCCTCTGACTTGCTGGTTGAATCGGTTGTGGCTTCCTCATCTAATTCTTCGGGTTCCTCTACTTCTATCAAATTATAAATGCTTTCCCAGCTAGCATTTCCCAGAACGAGACATGTTGTATTTGATATTAATCCTGGTTCTTTGGCCATGGGAGTTGCTTTGGCTTTCTTAGATTTCTTCCCCATCTTCTCTGGATTCATGGGTTTGAAGAAACCCTACACAGACAATCTCAAACCATAACATAGAGATATCATTGATGAAAGCGGATATGGAAATGAACAGAATTACGGTGATTAACATATGATAAATCAAATGCAGTTAAGAATAACCGTGAATAAAATCTTTTAAAGGATTTACTCTTAACTGTATAATTTATTAGCCATCCGAACTGCCAATTGTGGTGAATAAGTACCATAAATACCCATCTCTTCGATCGTATAAATGATTATTTCAAGCGTGTCTTTGGATTTCCTTGATTGGCAATCGATGATGAATCGCAAATCGCAATAAGGAGTTTCAAAGGGAGAGGCTTTAGCACTTGCAACAAATATCCCTAATTGTCGAAAAGTGATATTATAATGGAGCGGAGTATTATGCATGCAAACTATTTTAGCGTATGTTTTCCTCTTGAGATGCGCGCCCAATTGATTGATCGCAATTGGGGTTTGGCATGCGCTTTATCCCTTTGTCAATGAATATCTTTGATTGACGATTGTGATTTGATTTATCAGATTGGAGGATTTGATGGGCCTTTTACATATGTTCCTTTGGGATATGACATCGCCAATTGCCGATTGCGATTTCCTTAATCGGATTGGAGGATTTAATGAGGCTTTGTTTGTGTGTCCCTTTGTCATTGCGATATGCGATCTCCGATCACTTTATCACAATGTAGAATTATTTATAATATTTTTAAAGGAACACTTTACTCTATTTGAAAGGCTTTATAAAATGAATTATTTATGTCGGGCCTTCTGATAAAGATTTTCCTTGTAATGAGGTCAATACTAGTTTTATTTATTAACTCACAAATTTGACGAAGTTTATTTAAAAAGGGATCCATTTCTTATTGAAAGTTTTGAGTAAAATTTTATAGAAATGGGGGGTTGTTGTATAGCACAACACCTTCTTGGACTAAGCTATCAATAGCTTTCCCTTCACCTCTACAAACTCAAACAATATTCAGTCTGCAACCAAACATACAATCAATGAGGCAATCAATCCTTGACTGTCCAAACACCTTTTAGACAAGCAATCTTTGCCTTATCAATCAAGCATTCTGATACAAACTTCTTTGAAGGTGGGGTTAATCAATCTTAAGCTTTGATACCACCTGATCTGAAAATGGGGTTCTTAGGCTTCTTGTCTAACTTACAAGAACCTCTCCCACTTCCAAAGATTTAAATTTTCCCAAGTCTTAGTGATTAATCAATGCGGAATTAATAAATGCTTGAAAATATAGGTGTATGCTTGTATTTGTTTTTTATTGTTGAGTGCTTATGTTCATTTGCTTATGCTGATGTGAAACACAAATAATAGTAAATAAAGCAGCAATTCAACAAACCCATAAGACAACAATATAATATGGAGTTCACCCTGATATCTTGGGCTACGCCTCCTTGAGCTCTAATCAACTCGATTAGGCTCTTTACGATTATGGCTTCAATTCTTTTACAAGTTCTACACTTAACTCCATTGACTTATAGCTGAACAAATGGGCTGAGAATGCCATCTTACCCCTGGTTGTCCTCGTTCTGTAGACAGGTCTAGGCTTCTCTAAACTTGACTCCTTTAGTTTGTGCTCTGAGCTTCTCGAGCTTCTGGCTTCTCTGACTCCCTCAGAATTCTGCATTTGTCTCTGGAACTCCTTCTCCTGTCTTTGACACACCTCATACAACTAGCCACTGCTCGATCATTCGATCTCCTACTGTACTGAAACTTCACTGTAGCCTCGTGGCTCTTTAGAGGTCTCTTAGAGCAATCTGGCTCTGCGGCTCTGCCTCTAACCTCTGGTGGATCTGCCTATTACAGTGATCTCAGCTCTGGTTTCTCTGCTTCCAGGTCTGCTTACTACTTCCTGGGTTGCTCTTCCTCCTCTCTATTAGTCTGTGGCTTTAAAGCCAATCTGCTTCCTGACTTTTCATTTCCGCTTCTCAGCTTTCTGGTTCCCTGCCTTTGTCCATTCGAATCCCTTCTTTCAGCGGTTAGAGTAACTACATAATGCCTTATAGGGATGTGGCCACCTATTCCTTTAACGTATGAGTGTGTCAGGTTCACCGAAAACACTCGATCGTTTGAAATGGCCATTATTTCCATTTACTCCAAGAATGCTCGTGAAACACTAATCTCTGCCAACTCATCATCCACGTCAAGTTTCAAAATCCTGCACAATCTTCTTTATAACTTCATCGAATCCGGTCATCCATCGGGTCGCATCTCTGCCATTGATCTAGACCCTCCAGATCCTACGGTCATTGCACATATTGGGTGGATAATTTCTCGACGTTTACCGTCCGATGTCAGCGGTTTTCTCTCTCTTCCGCAGGACGCATGACACTCACTGTGTGGCATAGAGCGGGACTCTGTCTAAACTGCTTACCACTCAAAGCCCTTCTGATATCCTACCATTTTCTGTGGAATCCCGCCTTGGATGGAACCGAAACACTTTCCGCTGCATTTCATGATTTTTTGGGTCTCGGCGCATGTGGCTCTCCTTCTTCGAGGGGTTTGCTCTGCGATATGTGATTAGATTCCTCCCCCGTTGACTCAAACCATTACTGATTTTGCTAATTCATGATAGCCCACATTACCGTGGTCCGCCGTTCTACGCGCTTGATCAATGGCCCTCGTTGATCTGCATTGATCGCAATTAGCAAATGTCATGACGATTCCTCTGATGAGCTTGACCTTCACAATATTTTTAATATTTGGCATAAATTATGGAGAGTTCATGAAGGCTTAGAGAGTTTCAAAATCCATTTTGGATCATATATATATATATATACTATATGTAACATCCCCCGATAACTTTACATGAAAATGCATGGATTTAGATTCCAAATTCTTCATTAACCATTAGATAGAATCTTCATCATTACATAGAGTAACTTTAGTAAAGGAACAGTAAGTTACATAAACATTAACAATCATCGTTGTAGCATCTTAAAGTAAACTTTCTGATGTAACCTTGCATCATTTTCATGATTAATTTAACTAGATTAGTTAATCACATACTTCATATTATAAACATCATCTCATGCAAGGAATCCACACCATAAAAGTAACACAACAGGAAACCACATCATTAGACACTGATATACCCTGGAAACCTCGTAGGGTGAAAACCAACAAACATTTAATTTTATTATTAAACGTTCGTGAGGGTATTAACCCCTCACTCAATGGTTATAAGGGAGTCCATCCCATGACCATTTTCATAAACTATTACAAGTAATATCATCTCAATAACAAATAATTATCTATAGGATATTACAATCATCATGACATCATTTACCCACAAGGCCTTTAACATTAAGTCTTTGCAACCCCGTTCTTCATATTTGTGGGTCATTCTGCAACTCACATTTCTTCAATCTACATAAACCACTAGTTGATCACCTGCTAGAATGTTTAACACAACCCATCTTTCACATATGTGACAATATTCTCTGCAACTGGTACTAAAAACAAACTTGATATAACAATTAGATCAAAAGGTGATTACAAAAATTATTAGTGATGCTTCAATATCTATTCATGTGCATCCATAAAAAATAAATAAATATTAGGACATGTCTTATTCACATGCATTAATAGAAGAATACAACATGCCTATAAATATATATTTCACTAACCATTATTCCACTCAGACACACACACATTCTTTCTATTTTCCAAAGGAAACCAACTATACTGTTCACATTCCTTAATAACATCTTAGTTTTGATCTTTGTAATTGTAATTATATATTTTATGTAAACTAGCCTCTCGGTTATGTTATTATGTGTTCTTTTCCATAGGAACAAATACACTAGATATTATTCTTATGCACGTGATTGCATGTTCTTTCTTAAAAGAAATACATAATAGATAGATATTATGCTTCTGCATGCAACTACATGTTCTTTCCAAAAACATTTCAACAATTATTTGCCAAAGGATAATTATTTACAATAAGTATAATTATTTACAATAACTATAGTACATGAAAATACATGCCCTATTCCAAAATAGAGTTGACACATTAGTAATTATCTCTTGCATGCAACCACTCGTTCATTAATATGATAGTTATTCTTCTTGCATAAACACACATTACCCTTTCCCGGAAGAAACTAAATACATAGAATCTTAGTTTTGATATTTGTGATTATAATTATATATCGTAAGAGAAGCTAGCCTCTCAGTTATGCCATTATGTTTTTTTTTCCATAGGAAATAATACACTAGATATTATTGTTATGCATGTGATCACATGTTCTTTTCCTTGAAAAAATAATGTAATAGATAGATACTATACTTGTGCATGAAACTGCATGTTCTTTCCAACAACATTTCAACAATTATCTTCCAAAGGATAACTATTTATAATAAGTATAGTACTAATACATGCCCTATTCCAAAGTAGAGTTAACACATTAGTAATTATCTCTTGCATTCAACCACTTGTTCATTAATATGACAATTATTTTTCTTGCATAGTAGCTTCAAGGTAATTTATACTTTGTTCAACAATATTTGGTGACTTATCAAGGCAAGGATGTCTCTAGGAACATTAATTCATTCAAACATGGCCCAATCATGATACAATACTATTTAGAGATTTAATTTCCACATTTTCTTTCCAAGAAAAGTAGCAAATTAACCTAGAATGGTGAAAATCTCAATATCATGAATGGAACAAAATAAAGAATCAAAATAGAATCAACATAGTACTTACATGTAAGAAGAATATATCCAATCACCAATATATGCCAAGGATAGAAGCTCCGAGACAAATAATAATAACCCAACATCGAAATTTATCCATTCATCCAAACAGTCTCATCCTCAAAAGATAGTGAAAATCTCACAAGAAGATATGATTCAATCCAAGTGATGATACAAAGTGAATTAATCTAACTCCTATTTCTAAACTCATTAGGAGTTTTAATTACCTAATTTGGCTTACATTAGCCACTAAAATAAAATAATTTGCATATTAACTAACTTTTGGTGACAAGCCCACCAAGCTAGCTCACAAATAAAATAATAAGCCTCTCAATAGGTCAAATAATAATATATTCATGTCCTAGGGCCCTCCAAGAGGTCTGATGACATTCATAAGTTCCATAATGATGAATAGGATGCTCAAAAAGTGATGGAAACGGGGGTGGCCCCTTTTTCTTCAAACAATAAAATCGTCGTGCTCCTAGTGGTGTGGGGGCACAATAATAACCTCATGGGTCTCCAAATGAGTCGAAGATGTTTGAAAATCATCTATAAGGTCTTTGATGATGGTATAGGTGATGCAACATAATCCTATAAGTCCTGGGTTAGATACCAAGTGCATGGTACATTTGTGGGGCCAGTTGGGCAAAGGTGAATCAGGTGCATCTTCCTTGTCCAATAGGTGAATCTCAAGCAATCTCTAAACATACTCAGGGATCCATGGAGTGTTGTCTACTACTGTGGAGGCCCGTGGCTCTTAACACACACCATACATGTGCCAATGTAGACCTCTAGAGGATTAGGATCACATATAGAGAGACCAAATCTAAGATGGAGACCATTTGTTATCTTGTATAAGATCAAATGCATCCCCTAGACTCTCAGTACAACAAGTCATTAGAGAAATTGCGTAAATGAGCTTGCCAACAATGGACCACAGGTTGGGACTTCATAACCGCCTTCCCTTCCATAATGGGCTTCAGGATGTGGAAATGTCTCCCAAACTCCAAATGGGGTTAACAAAATATCCTATTAGGTGATTTCTACTTCTAAAGGGGATAATATGTTCAAGGTACATCCTTTTAAAGGTGGTAGTATGTAATAGATAGGTGAATGAAGTACGAGATGAGAATGGGAAGCCCTAAGCCACATGCTAGGGTGAAAGGGTAGTTAATAAAAGGGAATCCCACACTTGGGTTTATAAGGTATAGGAGGGAGAAAATCGTGGTACATGAGGTGCCCCGACCTTGATTTTTCCACCCATCTTATATGTCATCACCATTTTATATTTTTTCTTGAATTAACTACTCAAGGCTCAAGGGGTAAGAGCACGATGTATGAGATATAGCAGTGGATACCCCCTTTTAGGGTAGGGCGGTTCATTTCCCACCAGGGTTAGGAATACCATGGGTTCCTATATGACGAAGGAGGCTCATATAACCTACAGGAACCAAGGTGATGGCCATGATGATGGGTTGAGCTCATGTATTGGCTTTTTCCCACATGCTAAATGTGTTTGTCCCTACCATATTTTGCATTTTGTGGTAAATTTTATTGTTAAATGTGGGAAAATATGCTTTTAACTTTCTTTTTAGTTGCATCAACCTCCGGGGCATCATTCTAGGCCTGACCCAAGGTCTGGGCAAGGGGATGGGGCAAGCTAACCATATGTGGACCCAGTGGAGGAATGTGGAACCAATGGAGCAATGTGGACCCAAGTGGTATAAATGATGAATAGGGTAATAATGAGTGGAAAGGGGATAATATATGCGAATAAGGGAGCTGGACCACACAACCAAAATTAGGGTTTCCCATGAAATACTACCCCTAAAGCCAAATGGTCAGTAAAAGAGGTCCATGGGACTATAATCGAAGGTTAATATCCAAAAGAGGTCGAGGGGACAAGAGCACAAACATATAACATTCTTTCTGCTAAATCCCCCCACTAATACATGTCCATCACTTTCCATTATAAGCAAACTACAATACTCAATTTCCAAATAACAAGGCATATCTGTAGGTTTGGGAGGCTCGCCTTCAATCATACTATCATGGAATATGGGTGAGGGACCACATGGTTGGCTCAAGTGGTGGATAAATGGCGTAATGAGCTAGTTGGTGGCTACAAAGGGTTATTGGCTTCCGTCTGAGGTCCATCTTGGAGAAAACAAATCTCCTAGAGATATCACCCACAAATGGTGGGTAACATGTCCTAGAAGCATAAATTAAAAGGCTCATGGTTGAAAATAAACATTAACAAATGTTGTTGCATATGTTTGATGAAAAGGAGTGTGCATACAAAGAATAAATTTCAGATTTAAAAACACAGTTGCAAGAAGGAATGAAGATTGAAATTGGAATGAGGAAGCAATACAATGAATTGGAGGATGAGTTCCAAAAATTGAAAGCGATACGATTGTTGAGTAACACCTGCAGGTTTTGGTCTAATGAAAATCATGATTCCCAACATTCCTTATTTGAATTGTAAGTTTTATTCACTGATGCATATTCATATTTGTATGTTGCATTAAATACATTACACTTATTCTTTTGACATATTATGCAGGCATTGTAGGTTTGGCTAAATTTCTACTAGGTGAATGTTCAATGCACAACTTATCTTCTTAAATTGATTATCTCTACCAAGACATTTTTGGTGTTTCTCTCTTATGGCCTTTAAAGTAGAAGAGAATATGCAATCAAAACTTGCTATTTAATCCCAACTTCCCAACCAAGGCTGTAATAAAATGCATAATGCAGCAAGTTTGTCCTCATGATGTTGCCACTCCCCCCTGTGGTTTTTCCATTGATATTTATTTAATTGTTTTCTGTGCATATATATGATTTGTTTTCTTCACATTCCCCATGTCAGTATGCTTTCATTGATAAATGACCATCTTATCTATAAAATATCCAACTTTAGTTATTTTCAAGTACTTCAGATAAGAAAGAAACTTTTTCTCATTATTTTGCTAACCCATAGAGAAATCATCTATGTCATGTTTCATACACAAATTTGATCTCACTATATCCATTATCTTTTTAGGACATTTTATGGATTTCTCTCCCCTCAGGATGTTGCAACTCTTCTATCATTGATCGGATGGCTACTTTACTGCTTAGAGAAGCTCCCCATAAAACCTTGATGACTTCATTATGTCATCGATTTAACAAGTTTCTATTCTTTCTTTCTCTTCCACACTTTATTGGGTTGGTTTCTATCATTTGCATTTCTTTTTATTCAAAGTTATATATGATTTGATTGGCTTCCATCATCTATATAGTGGTCTTTAGGGTATATGGAAGTTTGCATTCTTTGGCTTTGTGTCCAAGGTTGTCACACATAATATCTTTTGTGTCCAAGAAATGGAGAAAGTGGTGTACTTCTTCGTGATTTAATGTTCTTGTTTGCATACATTTTTCATTCAACATCTTTATGACCAAATTCATTGCAAAAATAACAATATCCATAGAAATTATTTGTGTACTTGGTAGAAAGTTGTCTTCTCTATTTGGTTGCTTGAGGAAGCCCTCTTGTTTGTGTCTTCTCCTAATTTATTTTGATTTTCTTTCTCTTACATTTTGTTGCCACATGGCGCTCGAGGGTTGGTCCTTCTCACCTACAAACATAAGTGTTGCGGTTGAGACCACCCTAGGGTCTTGGGTTGAAAACCATAATAGATTAGAGGGCAAATCACAACAAGAAATGCTCAAGCAATCAACCTAAATGCTTATTCTACTAACCTGTGTAAGAGTGTCCTTACCTAGGAGTCCTACGTAAGAAGGAAGGCATTAAGGCATCCTTCATCAATCTAGTGCGAGTGTAACCCGTAGGCCAATAATGTGGAAGGAATCAAACAAACAAAGATGTAGTAACCCAACCAAAGCACGTTTCTAGCGTACACAAGATGTGGCTAGAACATAATAGAAAACCTATGAACCAACCAATAATGAAAGATGACACAGAGGCTAGGAATCCACCAATAGGGTCAAATGGAAACGAATGCATTGCACGAATCCCAATGTGTGATAATGAAAGTTGACGTCAAACACAAGAGAAACCATTCAATCAAAGACCCATGATATTGATCGATGTTGAGCACAAGGTGACCTATCTATAATGAAAATAAGGCTAGGGTGCGGCTCTAGATCTGCCCTCAGAGCAATTTGTCGTAGTCGATAAGAGCAAAATCCACCTGTAAGAAGTCAATGGAGACCTTCTCAAACCGGCATGAGAAAAGGACCGATATAGCTGATGTGATAAAGAACATGATGTTTGTTACACAGTGATTTGTCACCATTGGTCACCGTCCCTGTTACCCCTGTTTTTGTACATTGGAGGATACATTCCGGGACCTGTGAGCAGTGACATAGCCTAAAAACACTTGCATTATGTTCCCCTGAGTATGTACTTCATGTTCCCTGAAGACACCTTCTGCAAATTATCCCTAAAAAGTGCCCTTTTTCCATTGGTGCAGGTACACAGTGTCTTATCCGCGCCAATCACTGAGATCCTCAAAAGGGGGCACACCCATTGGCGCTCTGTCCTAGAGCAACACTCGCGCCAACTAAATTTGGTAATGATTTTTGGCCAACGCGCACCCATATGTTTTTTCCTCTCAGATCATGAAGTCCTTAGAGGGAAAAATCCATCTGATAGAGATCGAGAGTCATCATCTATCCTTGACACCTATCCTCAATAGCTTTTCGGAGATAATGCCAATCCACAATGGGCGTCCTGGTACATTGAATCTTCCTCCCTTCTCCATCTATAAAAGTTTGTCCTCATGCATTAGACAAGCTAGTTCTAAGAGTTCTGGAGTAATGCTAGAGTAATAGTAAGAGTTTTGAAGCATAGGGAGGTTATGCTGCCGGAATCCTGAGAGAGAGAAGTTTTATTGCAAGGCATACATAGCTGCTCGCCCAGCCAGAGAATAGGTTCAACGTCAGAACCTTGGTTGTATCTTTCTCTGCCTATTATTCATTGATAGATGACTATCATTATGGTTCCACTCTTATTGTCTTTATAATGATGATTGAGTTATATCCTTTCTGACCGATATATAGTTGCATCTATTGGATTTTATGCTTGTATTTTTGTCGTTCTTTGCATGTGCAGGTGTCCGTTCACGAGGATCGTGGGGATTGTGACCAGCCGGAGCAAAGGAATGGGAGCGACGATTCTTCTACAAGTATTAGCGTTGGAATCCAGGTAGGCCATCATCATCGATATTTGATTTGCAATTAGGAACCTGCGTGTTAGCGTTGTGTGATTATTGCTAGACCCCATTTGGGCTAGTGGGATCGCCTCTGTCCATAGAGGGGATTTACCTGTTCAACAATTTGGCGACTCCGCTGGGGAATTTAGCGTGTTGTTTGATTTGTAAACTTTAGACGGAGCCTGAAGTACGGCCGGCCAGATAGCCTTCGAAACATTATTGCTTTGCATTAGTGAAGTAGATCAAAGCCACTTCAGTCAATCTCCGGTTTGGTTTACGGACTGAACAATTTCGAGTTTGTCTTGCATGTTGTTTTTCTCTTGTTTGCTTGCTTGGATAGCTTTTTGGATTGAATTTCTTGCTATTTCTTGCTTCCTGGCCTTCTTAGAGACTGTAAACCAAGCTTTGGACCACTTGTTTTTTCTTTTTGACTTGGCAAACTTTATTAGCGCGGCTTTTCCTCTGACAGTCGCACCAGTTGGCGCATGTTGCTAACTGACAACTCGCGCCAATCCCTTTATAGCGCGAGTTGCAGCCTGACAGTCGCGCCAGACCTGTTAACCTTTTCAGATCACTTGTTTTCCAGCCTTCTGAGCTTGGATTTGTATCTTGCCATATCTTTTGCAACTTCTGGAAGTGTGTTAGACCTTTTTCTGACTGGTTATTATTTTTATCCTTTAGTTGTTTGCTTATTTCTATCGATTTTGTATCCTAGCCCTAGAACACCTAGTGGCTTTGCATGTCGAGCCTTCTGTGGGAAGTTGTGGTTTGGTAATCCAGTCAGCTTTTTGGTTGTTTTCTGCACTCATCTAGTGGTTGTGAAAGTTTAGTATTCTATGCTTCGAGTGATTCACTTCTAGCTTATTTGGATTTTGCTTGACTTCATCTGAACTTAGATCACATGGTTCATTGAAAGTCTTTGTGTTTTCCTTGCTTTGATAGGTCATTTTGATGTTTCAGAATTGGTTCTATATTCCATTGAGTGAATTGTGTTTGTTTATACTTGTGAATATCTCTTGAGGTTTTGTTAAGTGCATCATGCTATCTTAAAAGAAAGAAAAACAAAAGATCTTTTTGCATTATATTAATTAGCATTTATTGTTATTTGTTGCTTTTAAAAAGAAAAAGAAAAAGAATTTCATTTCTTGTTATTAGTTGCATTAGGATCTTTGTTGATCATTTTGTTTGTGTAAAGATCTCAACTCTCCTGTAGATAGAGTTCATCGAATGAAATGATATAATTTTGGCATATAGTTTGCATTTAGGAAGTTTCAAGAGATCACATACGGTAGGACAAAAAAACCAAAACATAATTGAAGATAAACTGTAAAATAAACTGAATGAACCTAACAACGCATTGGAACATAACGCACATATTCTAGAGGTCTAGGTTAGAGACGTGTTCCGGCGTCTTTAAACCTGGTAACTTACCGTCGAGTGGTTGGGTGATTCCTCCACGGTGAAACGATAGGTGCCAGTACGGATTGTGCTCCATGTACCGTCGCATATATATTGGGAGACCCCTATAGGTTTGCAACCTTTTATCCATAGGAAGCCGAGTCTGCCGCCTTACAAGCCGTAAT
>APFE031537485.1:183823-200043 GCA_000404065.3 Pinus taeda | reverse complement strand
GTAGGCCCTCATCATCGATCTTTGATTTGCAATTAGGAACCTGCGTGTTAGCGTTGTTTGATTATTGCTAGACCCCATTTGGGCTAGTGGGATCGCCTCTGTCCGCAGAGGGGATTTACCTGTTCAACACTTGCTAAAACAAAGGATGATTTTGGTAATATAGGGGCAGGATCAATTGAGATGGGACAATAACAATAAATGCACCTTTAATCTTAAGGAAGCTAAAGGTATTCTCCTTGGGCTTGATTCCAGTGTTCCAGAAAAAACCTGGCAGCACCAAGGTTGGATGAATATCAAGCTTTTCATGTGGTTGGTTCATCATAAGAAAATTTTAACTCGGGACAACATTAGGAAAAGGGGTGTTATGGGGCCTTCCAGATGCCAGCTCTGTGAAGAGCAAGAGGAGACAATGGAGCACATTCTCAACAACTGCTGTTACACCACCTGGCTATGGGATTCTTTCTCTACCATGTTCCAACAGACAGATAGGGACACAAGTAGTATCACAAATACCCTAAACAAGTGGAGAAGAAACTATTCAGAGAATGAGTTCCTTAATTTTGCCTCGGCCTTCACGCCAAGCTTCATTATCTGGAATGTTTGGAAAGAAAAGAATAAAAGAATTTTCAAAAATGAAAACTCTATCCCTCATCGTCTATTTGATCTAATCCTAAAACAACTCCAGGAGACTGTTAGCACCACAGTGCGCAATCTCCCCAAGAATCCCCCCTCTGAGACTGAGCTGAGAACTCTCAGGCAACTGGGAATGCAAGGGATTACTCCCCAATGACTAATCAGGAAGGACATAGCTATGTTGGATTTCAAGCCTCTGTGGAAGTTTTTTGTAGCATCATGTTCCGGATTATCCACAGTTTCCAGTTCAGTCTGTCGACGTTTCGAACCCCAAAGGGCGTCCATCATCAGGACCATTCTGAAAGATAGAAAGAATAAATGAAGGAATGAATGACATAGCTATGGTTACAGAAAAGGATTTCTGGCAACCTCCACCGAAAGGCTATCTGAAATAGAACATTGATGGGGCTTCAAAAGGAAACCCTTGAACAACTGGTTTTGGAGGAGTTCTAAGAGATGAAGAGGGTAGTATTATCTTTATCTTCCACTGCCATTTAAGAAGAGCCACAAATAATATGGCGGAATTAATGGCTCTCGAACAATGTCTAGAGTTTCTGATTCAAAACCATGGCTCAAATGTCATTATAGAAGTGGACTCAGAGGTTACCATTAACTCTGTGAAAAGAATCAACTGTGGTACTCCGTGGGAGAAAGTCTCAAATGATTGGAAACTAATCCAGGTTTACCAAATAATCCAAGTTCGCCTCCACGGGCTTTGAACGGTTAGTTTCAACCATGTTCGATGAACTGCCAATAAACTAGTGGACTTACTGGCCAACCAAGGTATGAACCATGCTGATTGCGGGATGGCGAAAAAGTGGCAGGAGATACCTCAAAACCGTTTAAAGGCTCTCTGCGAGGAACAAGCTGCAGAAGGCAGAGAATTTTTTTGATATTGGGCCACGATGACAAGCATGAATTGATTTTTCTGGCAAGAACAACCACGACCTATCAGTATGTACGTGGCAGGAGGGCAAGCTAAGTTATGTCTCATTTTATTCCGGAGTCAGTTCAACGGGGTCCCCAGTTTTTTTGGACGGCAATTCACTGGGTCATTTCCCAAACATGCATAGTATCGGGTTCAGATTCCGTAATAGCAATAGGCAGAATGCGAGGTTAGTTTTTCCGGCTGTTGGAATTTTCCCCCTTTCAGCTTTCAGGCTTGAAAACCACGCCCCAGTTGGTTTTCCGAAGATCGCACGATGCTTGAGTGGTTTCTAGTTTTGCAGTTTCGATAAAGATCCCATAGGGATTACAACACGTGGCACGGTGGTAGATTTGGAAACCGCCCTTGATCGCACACTATCGTTCCGTCGTGTTAGGTTGCACAATATGATTCTTGGCTGTTGGATCCAGGAGCCCGGATCAACGGTTTGGATTGAATGTGTTGGTTTGTGGGGCTAGGTGGGTTATATCTATTCATCCTGTTTGGAGCGTCTTTTCCCTTTTCCGTGGCTTGTGGGTATTGCGTGGGCGGGGGTGACTGTTGTCGTTTGTCGGCTCCGGCGAGTGTGTCTTTCCGGAACTTCCCTAGTGGGTGGGGGTTCTTGTTTCCTTGCCATGTTTGTTTCTCATTACTCTGGTGATTTCTGTAGTAGGGTGGGGGGTCTTTGTCATTGGCAGGGATTCCTTTTTCCTGAGTTCTTGTAAATGAACGGTTTTATGTACATTATGTAATTTTCTTTTGGATTAGTGAAATAGAAGGATCAGCGCTTGCTTCAGCAAAAAAAAGAGGTATTTATATTTTATTTCTTATGTTTAAATGACTTGTACTTATGTTTATGAAAATGAGATAAAGTAAAGGAGATGTATAGTAAAATTGATGTAGTACATTGTTTTAAATACATATACACCTCAACGACCCATTATCACTGTGGTGCCCCCTAGTACACCATGGCTTTACATATGGGTATTCAACATGGAAACCCTTGTTGTGGGTCCCCCATTTAACCAGGGGCTGCTTTTCCAAGCTTCAATAAGGGCACGAGACCAATCAACGATCCATGTTCATGATGAGGTATGCCTCGTGTACTCAGAGTTAAGGAGGGGGGCGAGGTTTGAAGCTGAATACTGCCCATGTTTAAAATCACCTATTCTTGGTTGGTGGTAACACCATGAAACCTCATCCTTGGTGGTATGGTGTGACGCGGAACCGTTTGCGCAGACATCACAGGGCCATTTCAATTACATGTGGATGCCACAGCCGTTGGATGTTCTGCTCTAACTATTTAATATGCTAAGCTAGCTATGATTCTTCAACTTGTCCTGACGATGAACCACAATGGTTGGATCGAAACGCGTCGAAAAATGAAATATCATGTGATTTACACCAAAAAATTTCACATAAACAAATATTATTTTTGAAGGAAGAAAAAAATAAATGTTTCACAATAGCGAAGGGAGCTACGAGCAGTGTAGGAAGAACAATTGTTAATGCCACGCTCTTTCTTTCCAATATGATTAAGGAATTCCCTGCCCTTGAATCAAACTCTACCATGTTATAATTAATTCCATAGAAACACATGCTGGAACGGAACAAGCGCGATGATAAGTATTGTAGCATGATTGATTGATGATGGGAGGAAAGAGAAAGGCCTTTATCTCTAGAAAGAGTTTTAGTTATTGGATGTCTACCTTTTTTAATATTTTGTCTTGTAAGTTTGTACAAAAGAAATCCAAATGTTGTAGATGTGGAGAGATTTCTCTACGTGTGCTATTAAACTTCCATATGAAATAAACTACTTGTTGTTTTTAGACATAAGGAGACGAAAAATGAGACTTATGGAAAATTGCACACTGGATAGTAAATGCAAAAGGTTATATATGAAGTTTTCTTTGAAAACATGGTTAGGTTGTTGGATCAAATGCAACTTTTTAGCATTTTCAATAATATTGTTAGTGAACATGTTGTTTGTGCTTTGATTTTTTTTCTAGAATCTGTAAAGGAAACACGTTGAGCATAGTCAATGAATGTGTAGGTGGAAATCTTGTTGGAATTCACTACTCTAATTGTTACGTGGTGTGGTATAGATGCTTCAAGAAGAATATTGGACGAAGATGTTGAAAATTGAACCAAGGTGTTGGAGATACAAACACATATTCCTGGTGCATGCATGCCTTTAGAATAACATGAAGTGCAAAAAACAACTTTCATGAAAGAAGCATGGTTGGTCAAAATTTTATAAATGTGGGTTGGGTCCACACATGAAAAGGTAAAGAAAGCAAGTTGAAACACATGGGAAGTAACTCTCAGAGAGAGAGAGAGAGAGAGTCTTGGACCAAGCTCTAGAAATCACCAAAGATTGAGGAAAGATGCACTAGCATATACAAGTAACTAGAGACATCCTTAGAGAGGATGATGCATACCTCTCAATACGGTCGCGTAATTTTGTGTAGTGATTAGGTTCAATAGATAGAGTATCCTCGAGGTCTCTACAAGGTTCATAGTTTATCTTTGCTGTGTTTATTGGGCTTATTAGTTTGAACACACATTTGAACCATGTGATTGAGGTTGGAACCCTTATGGATAGGATTCTTGTGGTGCTCCACAAAGACATTGATGCAATCATGCCGACGATGAATGCTTTGGAGGGATTTGATTTTTGAGAAAGCCACACAACCCTTCGATAAAATAGGTAGACCAAAGTTATTTACAACAAAAAGAATGTCTTATATCCCATAAAAAAAATCATATACCTTGATTTAGAAAACCAAGTGATTTGCCTCAAGTGCCATAGTTTAGAAATGTTCTCTAGGAGAGGGAGAGAGGCAATGAATCATTCGGTGCATATGATTTTTTTTATTTCATCCCAGATTAATGCCCAACAATGAAAAATAGAGATTACACATTTGTACAAAACTCTTTAAAATACCCATTGAGTCGTGATGATTGTTAGTGCTAAGATGCTATCTCCACGAAAGATAATCTGTATCAATGATCAAATTGGTATAGTTATGGATGCTAATAGAGCTATCGAAAACAAATATTATTTCCGAAAGAACAAAAAAATAAATGTTTCACAATAGCGAAGGTAGCTACGAGCAATGTAGGAAGAACAATTTTTAATGCCACGCTCTTTCTTTCCAATGTGATTAGGGAATTCCCTGCCCTTGAATCAATCTCTACCATGTTATGATTCATTCAATAGAAACACATGTTGGAACGAAAGAAGCGCGATGATAAGTATTGTAGCATGATCGATTGATGATGGGAGGAAAGAGAAAGGCGTTTATCTCTAGAAAGAGTTTTAGTTGTTGGGTATCTACCTTTTTTAATATTGTGTCTTGTAAGTTTGTAGAAAAGAAATCCAAATGTTGTAGATGTGGAGAGTTTGCTCTATGTGTGCTATTAAACATCCATATGAAATAAACTCCTTGTTGTTTTTAGATATAAGGAGACAAAAAACGAGACTTATGGAAAATTGCACACTCGATAGTAAATGCACAAGATTATATATGAAGTTTCCTTTGAAAACATGGTTAGGTTGTTGGATCAAATGCAACTTCTTAGCATTTTCAATGATATTGTTAGTGAACATGTTGTTTGCGCTTTGATTTTTGATATATATATATATATATATATATATATAAATATTATATATATATATATTATATATATATATATATATATATTTGCTGGAATTTGTAAAGGAAACACGTTGAGCTTAGTCAATGAATGTGTAGGTGGAACTTTTGTTGGAATTCACTACTCTAATTGTTACATGGCATAGTATGGATGGTTCAAGAAGAATATTGGACGGAGATGTTGAAAATTGAACCAAGGTGTTGGAGATCCAAACACATATTCCTAGTGCATGCATGCCTTTAGAAAAATAGGAAGTGCAACAAACAAATTTCATGAAAGAAGCATGGTTGGTCAAAAATTTATACATGTGGGTTGGGTCCATACATGAACAAGTAACGAAAGCGAGTTGGAACACATGGGAAGTAACTCAGAGAGAGAGAGATTCTTGGACCAAGCTCTAGAAATCACCAAAGATTGAGGAAAGATGCACTAGCATATAAAAGTAACTAGAGACATCCTTAGAGAGGATGATGCATACCTTTCAATGCGGTCGCGTCATTTTGTGTAGTGATTAGGTTCAATAGATAGAGTATTCTCAAGGTCTCTGCGAGGTTCATAGTTTATCTTTGTTGTGTTTATTGGGCTTATTAGTTTGAACACACATTGAATTTTTAAACTATGATATAACATAAAAATTATTTTGTTCAAATTTGTGATCGCGAGAAATGATTGGAGAAGTGCGGAGATCTAAGATAACCACTCAATAGAGATGTTGAAAATATCGACCAAGAGACCTAGTGTGCGCAAGATTTGAGAGAAGGAAGACAATGTTCATGTCATATGCATCATAATCTCTTGTTGATATTTTGTAGCCCTCCATAACAGTATTAAGAATGTAAACATCATTCCCAAGTATGATTGGCGAGTTGTGCTATAAACGAAAGCAAAGATAGCGAGGTGGCTAGTATCCTCCAATTATTCGTTGAATGAATATTGTTTGAGTAATGTTGTGACACAAGTATTTGTAGGTAGGCGCAAAAAATGCAAGATTGATGGATGTGTGCTATATCTCAACTATTGAAAAGATGCAAAGTTTGTTCAAATTTCTCCAATGTATTAAGTGAATGTTAGATCCTTCACATAGCCTTTGTCCCAACTCTATGAAGACAACATTAAGGAGTTAGGTCACAATCTGTGTAAGAACGTAATGGAGTTTTATTGTGACATTCATAAAGACGTGTGATTGAGATTGGGATATGATTTCTTCGGAAATGGCTCCACTCTTGTAGAGAAGAGGGAGGTGCAATTTTTTGCCAATAAAATAATATATTTTAACCCATCAAAAAGAATATTACTCTCGGTTTTAGAAAAGCCGGTGTTTACCCCTCAATACCATAGTTTAGAATTATTGTCTAGGAGAGTCATATAGGTGAGTAATCATGGTATGAATGTGATTTCTTGTATTCCACCCCAAAAGAAAACTCAAGAACATAAAATAGATATTACACATTTGTACAAAATCCTTTGAAAGGAGGCATCGGGTCATGGTGCTTGTCTCTTGAGGAAAGAGAATGTGTATCAATGATAAAATCGGTATTGGTGTGGATGCTATTAGAGTTATTGAAAACAAGTATTATGTTGGAAAGAAGACCAAAATGGATATAGCCTAGCAATCCGTGAGCAATGTAGGAATTAATAACATGCTTCTTTTTTCCAATGTGATTAGGGAATACCATGACCTCTAGTCAAATTCCACCATGTTATACTTCTTTCCATGGAAAAGTATGTGGAAGATGCAAGAAGTGAGAGGAAAAGTATTGCAATGTGATTGATGGATGATTGGAAGGAAAATAAAGGCAGTTATAGCTAGAAAGAGTTGTAGGTATTGGATGTATGCCTTTTATAATATTTTGTTTTCTAAAGGCAGGGAGGAAAGGCACAAGGTTATGTATGAAGGTGCCTCTTAAAACATGGTTAGATTATTGGATCAATTGAAGTTTGTTAGCATTTTGAGTGATATTGATAGAGAACAAGTTAGTTTGTGGTAATATTTTTTGGCATTTGTGAAAGAAACATATTGAGCACAATGAACTAATGTGCAAGTGAAAAATTAGTTGGAATTGTCTAGTAGGAGATAAACTTGATGATGCAAACAAATATTCTTAATGTATGCAAGTCTCTAGAAAAAAATAAAATGCACCAATATAATATTAAACTATTCCATTAAACCAACCATTTTATATAGTACATTATATTTCTTAACTTGATAATATCATTAACAATAAATAATAATAATAATTAAAGAAGAAATTAAAACATTAATATCAAAGCAATATTTTAATTATATATATCCGGAGGTGAAGGGTGATGTTGGTGAATTTTGATTTCAAACTCAACGGCCCCATTTCAATTTTTTATAAAAGCTATGAATCGCCTCACGTGGTGCCAGCCTGTCGGATTCCAAAATATTTAGGCATACGAAATGAGCGGGAGACTTTCACTTCGGTACCTTACTGGGTAAGGCTCTATTCACTACCTCTTGATCACTGTCAAACTGAATCGCTTGCTGCCATTGCCAACAAACTAGGTCATTTGATCAAAGCTTCGGAAGCCACAAGAAGGGGCAAATACACTTCTTATGCAAGGATCTGTGTAGAAATGGATCTATGAGATCCCTTCCGGATGAAGTCATCCTGGAAGTTTTTGATGAGGAATGGGTGCAAATTGTGGACTATGAGCATATCTCGTTCAGATGTCGTAAATGCCACGAACATGGACACTTGTTTGGAGATTGCCCTCTTAGTAGAGCAGGCAACAAGAGCAAACCTAATGCAATGACAGACACTGAAAGCTTTCAGAAATTGGCAAGTAGAGGAAAAGGAGGTAAAAAAGGACCAAAGCAACATCATAATGAGGGTCAAAAGGCGAGTCAGAATAGGTATCAAGCACTGGAAGAGAATGAAGAAATGGCAAATGAAGACCAATCTATGGAGGACAACCCTAATGAAAAGGAAAAGGAAGAAAACTGCAACCCAACACAAGATATTGGTAATAAGAAAGAAACTATGATGAGTGAAACAGAACTAGAGATGGATTGGGAAATGACCTAGAGTGAAACAGATCTGGAGGACCATGAACTTCAGGAAATTCTAGATAAGGAACACCTAGATTTGGAAGGGTTCTTGATGCAGGGAACCATTGGAGGGATAGATTCACTACCCCAAGAAGACTGCAACAGAACACAACAGTTGTTTTTTATGGAAAACTCAGGAAAGGGGGTTAGATAAAGGAAAAACCATTGACAAGCAGGAGTACAGAGGTATAAAAACAATGAAATCAACTCTAGGATTAGCAACTAGAAATGCAGGAAAGAAGAGGGGTAGGAAAAAGCAGAAGGACCTCTTGATGGAGTGTGGAAAGTTAATGATAGACTCGGGTAAGATGAAAGACCTAACGAGTTACTCCTTTACAAATATTTAATTATGAAGTTCACATCCTGGAATATCGGAGGTCTAGGTAGTAAAAGAAAACAAATAATGCTTAGTTATAGAATGAAACAAGAAATGTGAGATATGATGTTCATCCACAAAACGAAATGTTCCATTCAGAAATTAAAACTAGTTCATATCAAATGGCTCAATAGATTTGAGTTTCTAGAGGTTAAAGCTGAAAACACAGTGGCGGGCATTCTCACTCTTTCGAATCGCCAAAAAGTCAGCATAATAGATGCAGAGGCATCTAGAAATTACTTATCATTGGTCATTCAATGAGTGGGGGTTTCGGAAACCTTCCTGGTCACAAATTTTTATGGTCCTCAAAGAATAGATGACAAACACAAATTGCTAGAATCCCTAATTGATCTCAGGAACAGTAAGGCTGGAATTCCTTGGATCATGGGAGGTGATTTTAATATGATCAAATCTCTTTCGAAAAAAAAAAGGAGGTACCAGAGCGCTAAATAAAGACTCCTTAGCATTCCAATCATTCACAGATGATATGAAAATGGTTGATTCAGAATTAAGCAACGACCTTTTTACCTGGAACAACAAAAGAGGAGGGGAGGCACACGTAGCCTCTAAATTAGATAGGTTTATGATATCAGATGAGCTTATGCTTATAGATAAAGAAATAACAACAAGAGTTCATCCCTTTGGAGGTTCCTATCACTTGCCGATTCAATTGGAAATCAAGGGTATGGTTTCTCTGAGGAATAGGCCCTTCAAATTCGAGAATATATGGCTCTCCCACCCGGACTTCACCAGTAACATTGAAAGATGGTGGTCTGAAGACTTGCAATTCCAGGGATAAAAAATGTGCCTCCTTCATATAAGACTAAAACATATCAAGTTGAGGCTCAAAGAATGGAACAAGAAGGATTTTGGTAACATTTTTGTGAACAAAAAATCTTTGGAAATCAAAATTTATGAACTCAACCAGGAACTGATCGAAGATGGCTTTGACAACTTCCAAAGCGATTAGGCTGATAAACACCATCAAGAATGGAAAAATTTATGCAAACAAGAGGAAATATTTTGGAGGCAAAAGTCTAGAGTTCAATGGCTCAAGGAAGGAGAGTGGAATACAAGGTTTTTCCATAGATCCACTATGGCTAATAGAGCATACAACAAAATCCCTACGATAAAATATGAGAATGGGGAGCTTCAGAACACTCATAAGAATATTGACGCTGCACTTGTTCAGCATTTCCGAAACATCACTCTAGAAAATAATCCAGACAGGGAACAATCCAGGAGGGAAATTACAAGGCATATCCCTAAGCTGGTGTCTAGAGAGGACGATTTTAACCTTAATAGACCTGTTAGTAAAGAGGAGATCAGCGAGGTTCTCAAAGACATGCAGAATTAGCACTAGGCCCAGATGGTTTCAATGTGGATTTTTTTAAAGCTTGTCGGCATATTGTCAAACAGGATATTCTGAATGTGGTGGAGGATTCCAGGGGTAGCAAAACTATCCTGAAAGCCCTCAACACCTCCTTCATCTCCCTGATCCCCAAACAGGGTTCAGCTCAAACTGCAGATAAGTACAGACCCATAGCTTTATGTAATGTGGTATAAAAGATAATATCCAAGGTAGTGGCCAATAGACTAAAACCTCTCCTTCCTTCTTTAGTGTCAGAGGAAAAATCAGGTTATGTGGAGGGTAGACAGATTTTAAATAACATTATTCAAGCCCATGAGGTGGTTCACACGCTTACCAGTAAAAGGCAAGCAGGGATGATCATGCAATTGGATATTGCCAAAGCGTATGACAAGGTGAATTGGATTTACATCAAGAAGGTTCTCACTGCTTTTGGGTTCGACCACCACTAGGTCAGATGGGTCATGGCTCTTGTGACTACTTCCAGCTTCTCAATTTTGGTGAATGGCTCTCCCTCAGAGATCTTCTTTCCTTCTAGAGGGCTTAGGAAGGGAGACCTGCTCTCTCCGTTTCTTTTCATTCTCATGATGGAGGGACTTGGAAGGTCCATTAAGCATGCCAAGGCAATGGGCAAAATCAAAGGGCTTCAATTATCTGAGAATGGTCAAGCTCTGACTCACCAACAATCTGTAGATGATACCATGCTGCGAGAAATTCCCAAAGTCAATGAAGCTTCAGCCTACAATCAAATCGTGAAGTAATTTGCCATGGCTACAGGTATGGAGGTCAATCTCTCTAAGTCAAAAATATTCTTCTTAAACATTAACATTGCTATTCAGAGAAATATTTCAAGAATTCTTGGCTTCCAAAGGGATTCCCTCCCCACAAAGTATTTGGGAGTTCCTCTCACAGCCACACCAATGCACAAGAGTATCTGGGAATCGGTGCTTAGTAAGTTGCAGGACAGAGTCAAAAAATGGACCTTGAGAGTCTTGAACTTGGGAGGGAGGTTGGTTCTGACAAAGGCGGTTCTGCAATCTATCCCAGTTTTCATGTTATCAGCCCTCCCAGCTCTCAAAGGTGTTTTAGAGAAATTCAAGAATATCCAAAGAGATTTCCTCTGGGGTAAGGAGGAAACAAAGAAGAAATGGGCCCTCGTTTCTTGGGATAAAATCTATAAACCCAAGAGCCACGGGGGTCTAGGCTTGGATGATCAGGAGATTCTTAGTAAAGCTCTAAGAGCCAAGCTTTGGTAGTGATGAATTCAAGAGCCAAATACCCAGTGGGCAAGGATCTGGAAAGAGAAATATGCAAGCTCTTGGCACACTAATGATCTCATAAGAATGTCTGGAAATTTAGAAGGCTCTCACATATGGAATAGAGCCTAGGAAAACAGAAGCCTGGTTCAAAAAAAAATTTCCAGGAAATCAGAGCAGGAGATCTTGCACTCTTTTAGGAGGACAAATGACAACAAGAACCAACGTTGTTAACAAAGGATTTTTTAAGCCTCAAGCAGGAAACAGATTCCCAAGGGTTAAACAAAGTAAAGGATTTCTGGGATCTTGCTCAGATCTCCGGAAAGTGGAGAAGCTAGAGAAAAATTGACTGTAGAGATGATAGCCCCATAAAAATAAAAGCAGAGGCTCTTTGGAGCTTGTTGTTACACAGTAATTTATCACCATTGGTCACCGTCCCTGTTACCCCTGTTTTCGTACATTGGAGGATACATTCCGGGACCTGTGAGCAGTGACATAGCCTAAAAACACTTGCATTATGTTCCCCTGAGTATGTACTTCATGTTCCCTGAAGACACCTTCTGCAAATTATCCCTGAAAAGTGCCCTTTTTCCATTGGTACAGGTACACAGTGTCTTATCCGCGCCAATCACTGAGATCCTCAAAAGGGGGCGCGCCCATTTGCGCTCTGTCCTAGAGCAACACTCGCGCCAACAAAATTTGGTAATGATTTTTGGCCAACGCGCACCCATATGTTTTTTCCTCTCAGATCATGAAGTCCTTTGAGGGAAAAATCCATCTGATAGAGATCAAGAGTCATCATCTATCCTTGACACGTATCCTCTGTAGCTTTTCGGAGATAATGCCAATCCACAATGGGCGTCCTGGTACATTGAATCTTCCTCCCTTCTCCATCTATAAAAGTTTGTCCTCATGCATTAGACAAGCTAGTTCTAAGAGTTCTGGAGTAATGCTAGAGTGATAGTAAGAGTTTTGAAGCATAGGGAGGTTATGCTGCCGGAATCCTGAGAGAGAAGGTCTATTGCAAGGCATACATAGCTGCTCGCCTAGCCAGAGAATAGGTTCAACGTCAGAACCTTCGTTGTATCTTTCTCTGCCTATTATTCATTAATAGACGACTATCATTATGGTTCCACTCTTATTGTCTTTATAATGATGATTGAGTTATATCCTTTCTGACCGATATATAGTTGCATCTATTAGATTTTATGCTTGTATTTGTGTCATTCTTTGCATGTGCAGGTGTCCGTTCACGAGGATCGTGGGGATTGTGACTAGCCGGAGCAAAGGAACGGGAGCGGCGATTCTTCTACAAGTACTAGCGTTGGAATCCAGGTAGGCCCTCATCATCGATCTTTGATTTGCAATTAGGAACCTGCGTGTTAGAGTTGTTTGATTGTTGCTAGACCCCATTTGGGCTAGTGGGATCGCCTCTGTCCGCAGAGGGGATTTACCTATTCAACAATTTGGCGACTCCACTGGGGAGTTTAGCTTGTTGTTTGATTTGTAAAACTTTATACGGAGCCTGAAGTATGGCTAGATAGCCTTCAAAACACTATTGCTTTGCATTAGTGAAGTAGATCAAAGCCACTTCAGTCAATCTCCGGTTTGGTTTACGAACTAAACAATTTGGGAGTTTGTCTTGCATGTTGGTTTTCTCTTGTTTGCTTGCTTGGATAGCTTTCTGGATTGAATTTCATGCTGTTTCTTTCTTCCTGGCCTTCTTAGAGACTGTAAACCAAGCTTTGGACCGCTTGTTTTTTCTTTTTGACTTGGCAAACTTTATTAGCGCGGATTTTCCTCTGACAGTCGCGCCAGTTGGTGCATGTTGCTAACTGAAAACCCGCGCCAATCCCTTTATAGCGCGAGTTGCAGCCTGACAGTCGCGCCAGACCTGTTAACCTTTTCAGATCACTTGTTTGACAGCCTTCTGAGCTTGGATTTGTATCTTGCCATATCTTTTGCAGCTTCTGGAAGGGTGTTAGACCTTTGTGTGACTGGTTATTATTTTTATCCTTCAGTTGTTTGCTTATTTATATCGATTTTGTATCCTAGCCCTAGAACACCTAGTGGCTTTGCATGTCGAGCCTTCTGTGGGAAGTTGTGGTTTGGTAATCCAGTCAGCTTTTTGGTTGTTTTCCACACTCATCTAGTGGTTGTGAAAGTTTGGTATTCTATGCTCCGAGTGATTCACTTCTAGCTTATTTGGATTTTGCTTGACTTCATCTGAACTTAGATCACATGGTTCATTGAAAGTCTTTGTGTTTTTCCTTGCTTTGATAGGTCATCTTGATGTTTCAGAATTGGTTCTATTTTCCATTGAGTGAATTGTGTTTTTTTATACTTGTGAATATCTCTTGAGGTTTGCTAAGTGCATTATGCTGTCTTAAAAAAAAAAAAACAAAATATCTTTTTGCATTATATTAATTAACATTTATTGTTATTTGTTGCTTTTAAAAAAAAAAAAAAAAAAAAAACTTGTTATTAGCTGCATTAGGATCTTTGTTGATCATTTTCTTTGTGTAAAGATCTTAACTCTCCTGTAGATAGAGCTCATTGAATGAAATGATATAATTTTGGCATATAGTTTGAATTTAGGAAGTTTCAAGAGATCACATACGATAGGACCAAAAAACCGAAACATAATTGAAGATAAACTGTAAAACAAATTGAATGAACCTAACAACGCATTGGAACATAACGCAAATATTCTAGAGGTCTAGGTTAGAGACGTGTTCCGGTGTCTTTAAACTTGGTAACTTACCGTCGAGTGGTTGGGTGATTCCTCCACGGTGAAACGATAGGTGCCAGTACGAATTTTGCTCCCACGTACCATCGCGTATATATTGGGAGACCCCTATAGGCTTGCAACCTTTTATCCATAGGAAGCCGAGTCTGCCACCTTACAAGCTGTAATGCACTGAACACAACATTCGGGAATATTGACTGCAGTATGGGAAGTCCTTGGTTTTCATCTGATTGCCAAGGTGTATATGCAGTTTTACGGATTGTTTGGTAAACCTCTTGCCTAGTTCTCCAGAGTAGTCACTTTTGATCCTTTTCGAACTCCCTAAAAGAAAAGGTGTAAGTGAGTATCTTTTCACTTTGTGCTCATTAAACATTCGAAGGAGACTAGAGTCATATTTTTGTCCTTTTCTCGACTCTTAAAAAATGAAAAGGTCAAGTTCAGTGTCTTAAAATTTATTTGACCACAATAAAATATAACCCGGTTAAATTTGTGTTAGTCTGAGTAGGGTCTGGTTTCGTTAGATTCCCTAGGATTTTGTGAAGTCCCATCCTGGCGGAATTACCAATCTCGTCTCCCGAGATATCGGTTGTGAGTGAAATTCTTCCTATTGTCCCAAGTATACAACTGCTTAACTCTTGTGCTCGAGATGACGAGAATTACCAATTTTATTCGAACCCTATTTGGGAACCTTCTCAAAACGGTGTCCCTTTTTGGGAATACACTTCTCCTCGACAACCATTTCCTTCTGATATGGAAAATCCATCCCCTACTACGACTGATGAATCCGGTGTGCCAGGGGACGAGATTCCCACCACAATGGAATCTACACCTATTAGTAGACCTCCTGCTACTGGGGGACTACCTCTTGGCTATAGAGCATTACGTGATTTTCTGTCATCTCCCTTTCCGACTTCTATTTGGTCACCACCCATTTTCTCAATACGGAGCCTTCGACTCCACAACATCGCGGTACAGCTGTTACCTCAGTCACAACCCCTCCAACAGTATCTGTGGCTTCTTCGACCCCTATTTTTAGTTGACCTTCGACCTCTTTCTTCCTAGGTTTTGAGCCTACATCGAATGTCTCACTTGGAGGGCAATACGATCAGTATCTACCACCTCCTGGGACTCTGACAGGTCAACCGACTATAGAGGTTTCAGTTCCGCTGTCAATAGATTGGGCTTCCACCTCTTATCATGGTGGTCAAGCGTCGTATGCGCAACCCGAACAACCACATCAGCAAAACCTACAAGGACAATCCTTCCAAGGAAACCCTTTTGCCTCTAGTGGTCCTTTTTTCACCTCTCATATGCAACCTACTGGTAATCCAGGCCAACCTTCCACTCAGCAAGCTCAACCTGGTATCCAACAAGGCTCTCATACTGGACAAAAAGGTCAATTATTTGTTAACCCAAATCAACCTAATGTCCAGTATACCCAAGTTTCTGGACAAGTTCCCCAACCAATTGGTCAGCCAACTGTCCAGTATACTCAATCTTCTGGGCAAGCCAGTCAGCCTCAAACATAGTTGGGCCAATCACTTGCCCAGCCCACTCAGCCATCTGGTATGTTAGGGCAACCTTCTGCTGTACAACAGCAACCTCAATATCAACAGGTAGGTCAACCTCAGTATCAGCAGGTAGGCCAACCTCAGTACCAGCAAGGTTATCCTTCTGCTCAGATAGCCCAACCTACTGGACAGTCTACTGGCGCTGCTCAACCCGGCCCTTGGCCCCAAGTGGGACCCCAAAATCCATCTGCTCCTCAAATGCAGGCTGGAGTTCAGTCCCAAACACTTTATCACACTCAGCCTGGGTCTCAAGCTTAATTTGGAGTCCCACCACAATACGGTTATCAACAACCTCAAGGGCAACCTTTGTTTGCCCCTTACCAGAATTATCAACAACCATATGCTGCCTCTGCAGCATCGTTTGGTAATCCATACGCTGGGGGGCAAAACACAAATCCCAACGGCCAACACACCATGGGGCCAAATCTGTCAGGGCAAAGCCCATGGGGGCAACCACAGCCTGGTTGGAACCCGGGTACTCCATCCTACTAGCAGCCCCAGATGTCTTTCAATCCTAAGTTACCGTTCTTAGCGACTTTAGAATTACCGGATGTGTCCAAACTGACTAATGATCCTATTCTTCATAATCCTTATTGGCCTCCGGTTCC
>APFE031537485.1:148787-165353 GCA_000404065.3 Pinus taeda | reverse complement strand
ACCTTTATTGGATATGGTGTTAATGATTTTGGTTATCACTTATATGATTATGAAAATCACAAAATCATTAGGAGCATACATAGTGCTTGATGATATCACAGGAAAAGTGATGGTGCCTGAAAATCATAATGATCAACAGCCAGAATAACAACCACAACAACAACAAGAACTTCAAACACCTGAAAGTGGTGTTAGAAGATCTACTAGGATAAGTAGACCCCATGAATGATACTCTCCTTCATTATATTATGTATTGTTGATTGATTCTGGTGAACCAGAATGTTATGAAGAAGTGGGAGCAAGCCATGAAAGAAGAGATGGACTCCTTAGCACATAACCAGAGTTGGGACTTAGTGAACTTGCCTGCAGGTAAAACAACATTGCAGAATAAATGGGTTTACAGGCTGAAGGAAGAAGATGGAGGAAAACAGAGGTACAAATCTAGACTTGTGGTAAAGGGTTTGCACAGAAAAAGGGTATAGACTTTGATCAAATATTTTCTCCTGTTGTTAAAATGACTTCAATCAAAACTATTTGAAGTGTAGTAGCAATTGAAGATTTGCATCTTGAGCAGTTAGATGTAAAGACAACCTTTCTCCATGGGGATTTGGAGGAAGAGATATATATGCAGCAGCCACAAGGATACAAGGTGAAAAGGAAGGAGAAACTAGCGTGTAGGTTGAAAAAGAGCTTGTATGGCTTAAAATAGGCTCCAAGGCAGTGGTATATAAAATTTAACAGGTTTATGTCTAAACAAGGTTATACTAGATGTCACTCTGATCATTGTGTTTATCTGAAAAAGCAAAATGATGGTAGCTATATTATATTATTATTGTATGTAGATGAAATGCTTGTTGTAGGTTCTAACATGGAGGAAATAAATGTGCTCAAAAGGAAATTGGAAAACTCATTTGCACTAAAGGATTTGGGTGCTACAAAACAAATCCTTGGTATGAGAATAACTAGAGACAAGAAGAATCACAAATTAACATTGTCTCAAAGTGAGTACATAGAAAAGGTGTTGAAAATATTTAATATGCACAATGCAAAACCAGTTAGTACACCTTTTGCTAGCCATTTCAAACTTAGTAAGGAAATGTGCCCAAAAACCCAAGAAGACATGGACTATATGTCTAAAGTTCCATATGCATCAGCAGTTGGAAGCGTAATGTATGCAATGGTCTACAGAAGGCCTGATATTGCACATGCAGTGGGAGTTGTAAGCAGGTACATGAACAATCCAGGAAAGGAACATTGGATGGCAGTGAAATGGATTCTCAGATATTTGAAAGGAACCACAAATCAAACATTATGCTTTGGTGGTTCAAACATTTCTCTACAAGGATGTGTTGATGCAGATATGGCAGGTGATAGAGATAATAGGAGGAGCAATACAGGATATGTATTTACTATTGGTGGAACAGTTGTCAGTTGGGTTTAAAAAATCCAAAGTGTTGTTGCGCTTTCAACAATTGAAGCAGAGTATGTTGCTGCTACAGAGGCTGGAAAAGAAATGATTTGGTTACAAAGGTTTATGGGTGAATTGGGTAAGAAACATGATACGTGCACATTATACAGTGATAGCCAAAGTGCCATTCATATTGCAAAGAACTCAGCATTTCATTCCAAGACTAAACACATGCAACTCAAGCACCATTTCATACGATCAGTGTTGGAAGATGGACAGTTGAAGCTAAAAGATACACACTAGCCAGAATCCTACAGATATGTTAACAAAAGTTGTAACCAAGGAGAAACTAAGAATCTGCTCAGTTTCAATTGGTCTTCAAGTATGATGAAGAAGATGAGAAACAACCAGGTCCAAAGTGGAGCCATTGTCTAGCAAATGAAGTAGTGGTGGAGTTTCTATAATCAGTCTCCAAGTGGGAGATTGTTGGGTGTGGAGCCTGATTATCTTCTGTATTCAAAGGTTTTAGCTGGATGTATACCCTAGAAAGACTGTACACCCCTCCACGTGGGGGGGACTTGTCCCCTCCGGCTGGGGGGTTTGAGGGCCAGTGGTCCCCTGATGGAGGTTCGGGGGAAACACCCCCGAAGCAAAAAATAGATGTAAAATTGCCTTGTAAAAGTCTAGTAATTTCTAGTCAATCTAGGCCATTCATTAGGCGGATGATCTGACGGTAAAAGTTATGTTTAATTTATGGTTTTTTGCCTAGAAGGCAACCCCTCACTATATATGAGGGAATTGTATTGTGTCTATGCAGATCTGTATTCTAAGTGAGGAAAATAGAGGAGATTGAGAACGAAGAGGGTGTTATAGCGGATCTGCTATAGGTTGTATCTCTTCAATTTGCTAGTTAATATAAAAGGAAGGATTCGTTGTTTCTCCATGGAAGTAGCCCAAACTGGGTGAACGACATATATCTGTGTCTCTCTTATTTTATGTGTTTTATGTGTTTATATTTCTGCAATATTTTATGTGTTCCATTGCTTTGTAATATATAATTTTCTAACAATGCATGCTTTCTTCAAAGAGAGTCGGCATACAAATCTCCAAATCAAATTTATGATGTATACGCTGATACCATATGTGGAACCAGCGTGTATATGCTCCTTTTCTAAAGTGAACCTGTGTATAGATCTGTAAATGATGATTTAAACATTACAACTATTCCAGACTTCAGTCATACCTAGATCATCATATTTACATACTACAATATGCACCAATTATTCAAATACAAGATCAAACTGCTTAAAGATAATTCACTTCAAGCCCTGAGATCCTGATACATCATTATATCTTATCCTTCATCAAATGCTAAGGTTCATCCTCGGTTCAGATCAAGCATAGCACCGTAGCATCATTATATCTTATCTCACACTTCATCAGATATTCGATACTTGAACACTTGGCCTAATGATCTTCTCCTCCTTTTATAGTTTTAAGCCTTTCTCTATACCATGGACCAAAACCACTTAGGACCAATACCTTGGACCAAATACCTAGGGTCAATACCTCAGATCAAATACGTTGGACCAATACCATGGACCAAATACTTCGAACCAAAAATTTAGTTTTCCAAGCTATACGCGCTTTTCCTTCTGTGAAAGTGTGTGTGTGCATATACGTGACTTGTAAACAGTGAACCTGCATGTATACGTGACTTGTTCAATGGTGAACCTACGTATACCTCTCTTTCTTAATTCTGTGAAGACTGATTTGTAATTCTTTGCTATTTACTTGCTATACTGTGATCTTTCATCTGAGTGAGTTGCCTTCTGAACTGATTCCTTGAAGCTACCCTGCATTTCATCATATTTGTAAACACTACTATCATACATATGGTCACATCTGATATCACTTTTGTAGATTTATCTAGTTACCATACAAAAGTGAGTTGTTCTGCTACAAATGGGTTGCCATCAAGTACAACACATACATCATAAAGAGTGAACCGGGATGGGCTAGGAATGATCATGCAAGGGGAAGAAAGGGTGTTCTAAAAAATACTCACAAGGTGATGTTCCCTGAAGGGAACGGAAAAAGAAAACACACACAAGAAGTGTTGTTCCATATAGGGAAAAACATCTATTCCTTGTAGGGAATAGCAAAGAAAAATACACACGAAAACTGTTGTTCCCTATAGGGAACAACAGTGGTTCCCTGTAGGGCACAACAAAGAAAAATACATGCAAACAGTGTTGTTCCTTGTAGGGAATAGTAATTGTTCCCTATAGGGAACAACGAAGAAAAATACATGCAAAAAGTTTTGTTCCCTATAGGGAACATCAGCTGTTCCCTGGAGGGAACAACAAAGAAAAATACACACAAAAAGTGTTGTTCCCTATATGGAATAGCAGTTGTTCCCCATAGGGAACAGCAAATAAAAATACACATGAAAATTATTCTTCCCTATAGGAAACAAAAGCTATTCCCTGTAGGGAATAGCAAAGAAAAATGCACACGAAAAGTGTTGTTCCCTATAGGGAACAACAGCTCTTCCCTGTAGGGAACACAAAAGAAAAATGCACACGAAAAGTGTTGTTCCCTAGAGGGAACAACAAAGAAAAATGTACACAAAATGTTATGTTCCCTATAGGGAATAGTAGTTGTTCCCTGTAGGGAACGACAAAGGAAAAAGGGAAAAAACTGACAAACAATCATCTCTATTATTCTAAGAAAATACAATCGAATTGAAAGAAAACAGACAAAACAATTGTATGTATAGGTTTCAAAAATAATTTTTTTAGCGGACTAGTATTGTCGAAGAGTTGCCTTCTTCAGCGAGAATTTGTATCATAGAATCTTCGCGTATCTGTTGGCAAAAGGATTCCCTTGTAAGCAGTTTGTCGTAGAGGCGTACTCGATGCCCATTTTCTTTAAAAGAGTAGCCAGACCCATCAATGGTGACTAATGTAAGGGTGCCATTATCGTGCACCTATTTTATCTCATAGGGACCTAACCATCTAGTCTGGAGTTTGCTCGGGAAATCTTGGAACCTGGAAACATACAAAAGTGCCCAGTCACCTTCATGGAATATCTTTTTCTTGATGAAGGTTTCATGCCATTTTGCTCTTTGTTGTTGAATAAGTGCAGTATGTTGAAGAGCCGATAGCTGAATTTCATCTAATTCATTTATTTGTTGTAATCTATTAATCTGTGCTTCATTCAAATCCAGCCCTACTTCTTGGGCTATCATCAATGTATGAATTTCAAATTCTATGGGGAAGATAGGTTCCTTACCAAACACCAGCTGATATGGGGAGTATCTTGTGGTATTTCTCCAAGTCATGCGATATTCCCACAGGGATTTTGGCAATCGGGTAGCCCGTTCATGTCTATGCGAGGCGACTGTCTTTGTTAGAATGGCCTCGATTACTTTGTTGGTACTTTCTACCTAGTCATTTGCCTACGGGTGGTATGGAGATGTGATTCTGTGCAAAATGTGATGATTTTTTAGTGTAGCAACAATCTTATGGCCTACAAATTATGGCCCTCCATCTGTAATTTTTTCTCTGGGCAAGGCATACCACACAAAATTTTCGAAAAGGAAGTTGATTACTGTGTCCTCTATTGCTCTTGGTAATGCTACTACCTCCACCCATTTAGTCACGTATTCCATTGCAACTAGTATATATGACTTTTGATTAGATGATGGATTTATTAGGCCAACAAAATCTAATGCCCAACGTTCAAAAGGTTCGATGACTAACTGTGGATGTAGGGGCATCTCGTTAGACTGGCTAGGGCAGCCCATTCTTTGGTAGTTGTCTCATGCCTGGAAAAATTTCTTGGTGTCCTTAAAAATTGTGGGCCAATAATAACCCATCTGTAAGATTTTATGTCCAGTCCTGCAGTCTGCAAAGTGTCCACCACTAGGTCCATCGTGGCAAGCTTTTAGGATATCGTAGATATCGTCTTCCCTGATACACTTGTAGATATGGATATCGGCTCCTGTGTGAAAGAGGTATCCTCCAATCCAGGAGAATCGAGTGCTGCATTGCACTATTAATTTTCTTTCTATGGGCATCAAGTGTTTGGGTAGTTTTCCCACTGCTAAGTAATTCGGGAAATCTACGTACCACAGTGTTTTCACAGTCACAACAAATAGGTGCTCATAGGGGAACTAGTCTTCTACCGCCACTGTGTCGTCTATTCTTCACACACGTGAGAGGAAGTTTGCCACCAGATTTTCCTTTCCTAGTTGATCCTTGTTCGTTATGTCAAATTCCTGCAAAAGGATTAACCATTGTGTCACTCTTCCATTTGTAATAGGTTTATTAGCTAAAATATTTGATAGTAGATTGATCAGTATATAGGACCACGGGGTATCCTGTTATATAGTGTTTGAATTTGTTAATAGCATAGATTACAGCTAGAAAGTCTTTCTCGATCAGTGTGTAATTCAACTCAACAGGAGTTACGTTTTTGCTAATGTAGTATATTGCATAGGGTTTCTTGTCTTATTCTTGGCCGAGAACTACTCCAATGGCCGTACCTAATGCATCGAATGAAATCTGGAATGGTAAATCCCAGTTCGGGCCCTGTAGTACTAGGGCTATTGATACTAGCCACTTTAATTCTGCAAAGGCAATGTCACATTTTTCAGTACATATAAAATCAATATTTCCTGTCAAAGAATACAATGGTGCGACAATTTGGGAGAAATTTTTTATAAATCTCCGATAATATACAGAAAATCCCAAAAAACTGCGTAGCTCTATTTGAGTGCAGGGGGTAGGTAGTAAGAGGATTACCTAAATTTTTGTTGGATCTACCTGAATTCCAGCTGATGAGATGTAATGACCCAGGATCAGGCCTTCTACCATCATCATGTGGAATTTATCATGGCTTAAGTAGAGCCTAGTAGAAATGCATCTTTCCAATACTTTCTCCAATGTCTGTAATGCCTGCTCGAAGTCATCTCCATAGGGTGTAAAATGTCCATGTACACCTCTAATCCCTCATTTATCAAGTCTACAAAAATACTAAGTATGGCTCTCTGGAATGTAGCAGGTGCATTGCATAGTCTGAGAGGTAATACCCTGTAAGAAAATGTCCCCCAAGGGCAGGTGAAGGTAGTTTTATCTTAGTCTTCAGGGGCAATTTGGATTTGGTTGTAGCCATTAGAGCCATCTAGGAAAGAGAAGAATTGTTTACCTACAAGTGTGCCTAGAACCTGGTCGATAAACGGAAGGGGAAAATGATCTTTTTGCATTGCTTTATTAAGCTCTCTGTAATCGACACATATACACCATTTCCCATTCTTTTTAGGAACCACAACTAATGGAGAAACCCGTTTACTATCAAATATAGGATAGATGAAATTTACATCTAACAGTTTCGGTAGTTCGTATTTAACAACATCCTTTAGGTGAGGGTTTAAACTTTGCTGAGGTTGTTGAATGGGTCTCGCATCTTTTTTAGTGTAGATGTGGTGCATACATTATTGGGGGTCAATCCCTTTCATATTTGGGTAATCCCAAGTGAAAGCCCCTTTATATTTCCTAAGGATTTGAACAAGCTTCTGCTGTTAGTCATCACTCAAGTTTTTGTTAATGTTAAGGACTTTCATTGGCTCAATTTCAATAGGTTTTCTATTATAGACAGTTGTTGTTGGTACTGTTTGGTCATTGGTATCTTTTAAAGGATCTTCTTCAATTTCATTATCAAGGACTGCTTCAATCATGTGACATTTTGGATTAGATACGATAGTTGGGTGGTTAATGTAAGTGTTAATAATATCATCTTCTTTTTGGTTCTTAAATTCAAGAGCATCTGTTACAGTTAGTGGTGATCAAATATTTTTAGTTAAATATGTTACAGGTTGCTTCCTAGTTTTTATTATGGTTAGGCTTGCTTGAGCTGGAGGGTATAAAGCTAGGTTCTTCACATCATTTCCTCTGGCTATAGTCATACTACCCATTCAAAAGCTTATATAAGCATCTGCAGTCACTAGCCAAGGTCTTCCTAATATTAGAGGATGTCCATCTAGCCGGTTTCTAGGATTAATAATCAAGAAATCTGCTCGATAATCCCAAGAATCTATAGACACCATTACATCCTGTAATTTCCTTTCTGGTTTAATAACTGAACGGTCAGCAAGTTCTATCAAGGTCATAGTTGGATCTAAGGCTGTGATGCGAAGTCTTTGATAGGTTGTTGTTGTGAGGATATTAATGGCTACCCCTAGATCAACTAACGCATTGGGAAAGGAGCATCCATTTATTTGTACTATGACAATAGGGTATCCTAGGTCTTCATATTTCACAGTATATCTCTGCCTAATAACAAATCAGATAGAGTCCCAACTACGTGGACAATTGGTGTTACCTTTATTTTCCTCGTAGGCTTTTTTGTAAACAATTCCTTAATGGATTTTGCATAGATTGGAATGTCCTGAATAGCCTGCAGGAGGGGTATTTTTACACAAATATTTTTTAATTCTCCCAGGAGATCAAAGTTGGGATATTCGATTGGGCGAGGTATAATAAATCTTTCTCGGAATGGTGAAGAAGAGGTAATAATCTCTTCATGGCTTTTCTGCTTGACTGTATCCTCCCTTTGAGGTGTTTGTTCTATAGGTAGTGGTTCTTCCAATTGCATATTTTTATCTTCCTCTGGCACGATTATTCATCCAGACCTAAATATGAGTTCATGACATTCTCTCAACTTAGTTTCTGGATCCATACCTTCAATAATTTGTACCGACTAGACTGTTTTTTTGTTAGGATTTGGGTTGGGATAGGCTGGGAGTTGTGGTTGTAGATTGGGTTGAGGCAAGGGGATTGTCCCTACTAGCTGGTTCATAGGTATTTTCCAGCTTGATTGCCAATTGTGGTTTTGTCAAGTGGAGGGGGACCATTGAGATGGATATGGATTGTTCTGCCAGAATGATGGAAAATGGAAGGAATTTGGCAAACTATTGTTCAGATTTGACTAATTGGACCAAGGTGGCATATAAAATGCTTGTGGTGCCCAATTAGGAAAAGGTGGTTGGTTCTTCCATGTAGCTCTTGTGTATTGTTGAGAATTATATTATGAAGGCTGAAAGAATGAAGATGGGTCAGTAGGCATACATGTTTGCCATACTTGCCATTGGCGACCATGGTTTAATAGGTAGATTGGTTCCACTTCTTCCTCTACCTCCTTGAAGACCGCTTTTAATCTTGGGAGCGATGGGAAATTTTCTATGGCATGTTCTTTAGTGCATATGGCACAGTTCTGTACCATATCCAATGGGCATTCTTTGTGACTATGTTTCTTCCTGCATTGAGGGAAAAAAATAACTAGGTTCTATTCTGCTTTGACCTGCTTCTGCTTGGCTTGCATGATGTCAAATTGTGTTGTCAAGGTTCCTAGGATATACGTTTTGAAATCTTCCAGCAGGTTGCTGATTTCAATACGAGTAATGCTTCCACTAGATATTTTGATGTCCATGGTGATCGTATCATGTTCAGCTAGTTTCAGTCTTGTACCACCCCTCGAAAACCTAATACACAGAACAATAATGTTGGCATAGTTTTATTGATTGATATCACCTTTACACATGATATTTAGTGTCTCTATCCACTGGTCTTTCGTCCCCTTAATCATCGTGGTTTTTAGCATATTATCAGGTAGATTTGTGTAGAGAGACCTTCGGAGTTTATATTGGAAACGCTCCACATACTCTTCCAAATTTTCACTGGGCCTTGCTACCATTTGGAATATCTCATCTTTTAGTTCTCTAGATCTGCAATAATCTTGATATTTTTTAAGGAAGGCAATTTTCATTTGGTCCCAATCATTGATGGTGCCTCCACCCAGTCCTATAAACCAACGCAGGGCTACTCCCTTTAAAGGGGAGGAACTTTTGTTTCTGGGGGTCGGTGGTGTAATCATAACCCCGAAATAGAACATAGAATTCAAATAGGAATGCATCCAGATCTTTTGAAGTGAGTCCATGAAAGGTGGGAATATTTTGTAGAGGGACAACTTTCATGGGGGTGTTGACAGTTGTGTCAACAATAGGATACTGTAATGTAGAGAACTGGTGTGTTTGTGGATTATTGGCCATTGGATCAAAGGTATGCCAGTACCCTTCTGGGACCTTTGGGCTAGAGAGTTGTCCCTAGGATGTCTAGAAGAGGCGGGAATGATCCTAACAACACTCCCTTGAACTAGGACACTGGGTGTTCTTTGCTAGATTATTACCTCAGGAGATGCTGGTTCTGCTGGTTTAACCTTGGATTCCTCTATTTCTCCTTCTCCTTCACGGATGTTGCAAGAATTCCCTTCTTGGGATCGTGAATTTTCAATATCTTGAAAACTCTGTTCAGTCCCTTGAATTTTACTGTGGACCTCAGCGTAGGCTACAGATGGTGAGCCTGTGGCCTGAAGGGAGACAATAGGATTTCTAGAAGAAACGGTTCGAGTACCTACTAATGGCTAAGATTCATATTTTCTTTAGATGTCTTCGATAAAATTTGATCATCCAAGGGTAACCAGTCCCTTAGATTTTTCAGGTTTGGGGTGTTGAATTGTATTGTTTTCTGGTCTTTTCTTCTTAGTCATTCAAGCAAAAATTCAAATGTTTATCTCTACCTTAAATTCCTAGCAATTCTGCTGGAAAGCGGGCGGGGGAGCAGGCATTTTACTTGCTCCGTACACAAGTTCTTACCTTCCATTTTTAATACCCATTTCTCTCTCAGCAGACAAACATCAAACATCTACTTCACTTTTCTGTAATTGTGCTGAAAATCGAGCAGAGGAGCAAGCACTTTACTTGCTCATTACATAAGTTCTTACCTTTCGTTTTCATTACCCAATTCTTTCCCAGTGACAATTATCAGATATACATCACTCTTTTTAAAATGGCGACACTCTGCCCAGCAACGACACCAAAATTTTGGGTACTAAAAGGTGTCTTTCAAAACTCCTAATTACCTCACATTAATCATCAACCTGAGAAATTCCTTTGATTCCAAGAGTGTACACAATATGTGCATGATATGAATCCAGAGAGTAATGTTTCTTCAAAATGAAATATAAAGCTTTGATACAAGAGTAAACAGATGCATTTATAAAACTCAAATTGCAACTGTTAAAGGAAATATTACATCTAAGCATCAAGACTTCGTCCTTAACTGAAACCGTAATCAAATCTCAAACAAGAAATTCAATTGACAATAGCATCAACCAAGAGCATAGTAGCATTAACCAATCTCTTCTAGCTGATTTTATCTAAATCACAGTCAATCTTAATTAAGCAATTCAAATGGAAATGATGTCAACCGAGAGTTCAGTAGTGGTAACCAAACTCTTTCAGCTAATTAAGTCAATAAGGTTCATTCTCTTAATGACTAATTAATTTAATCTATAATAAGCATAAATAGAATCAAATGACAATGTTGTGAAACGTGTAAATAAAATGTACTAAATTCAATATAGGAAATCAGTAAATAGCAAATAATATAAACTCACAGAAAATGGGAAAAATATCAAACCAGTCAAACTTGTGTGAATTAGAAATATCTAACACAAAGGATAATAGTTTGATCCACCCAAGGCCAGGCCCTTAGCCACCAGCAAATATTGCTAAGCTACTTCAAACAATACGAATGAACATCAACATAAATTATTGTTCCAAGAATATGATTTTGAAGTTATTGTAAAGCCTAGATGACTGAACGTGGGACCAGACCATCTGTCGCGCATCGAAATAGAGGAGGAGCCCACTAATTTGGAGGGATTGCTTGACATGCAACTATTTGCAGTGTGGGTCACGGATGGTCATTTTGAGGATATAATACATTTCCTAACGATAGTTACTGCACCAGAAGGATACACTTTCCAACAGAAGAAGGAATTAGTGGTGCGTGCGACAAATTTCTCTGTCATTGTTGGGCATCTGTACAAGATGGGGACTAATGAGATATTGTGATGGTATATACCTAAGTTCAAAAGAAGCAGCATCCTCATAGAAGCTCATGGAGGCATCGTGGGAGGACGTTCTGCAGGAAGAGCAACCACGTAGAAGATTCTACGTGCAGGGTTCTGGTGGCCAACCCTCCATCAAGACTCAAAAGCATATTCCAAGGCATGTGATGTGTGTCAAAGGACTAATAGGCCATCCCAGAGGGATGAGATGCCTTTGAGTCCAGATATGACATTGCAACCCTTTGAGAAGTGGGTGATAGATTTTGTGGGACCCATTCAGCCCTAAGGAAAGACGGGAGCAAGGTACATTATAACTGCAATAGATTATTTGAATCGTTGGGCGGAGGCACAACCTATGAAGGATTGCACAGGTGTGACCACTGCAAAATTCCTCTTTGAGCATGTACCAACATAATTTGGCTATCCAAAAACCTTGATGAGTGATCGTGGTATGAACTTCTTGAATGAGATGATCAGCGCGCTGATGGAATAATTTTAGGTATACAACTAGAAGAGCACACCTTATCACCCACATGCTAACAGGACGATGGAGGCATTCAACAAGTTGCTCGAAAATGCACTGAACAAGGTTTGAAATGCACAACAAAGTGATTGGGACCTATACATACCTGTAGTACTATGGGCTTATCGAATGACATGCAAGAAGTTGACTAGAAAATCCTCAGTTAGGCTTGTCTATGGTGTTGAAGCGGTAATGCCTATGGAATATATTGTGCCTAGTCTCCGCATAGCAGCGCTCACAGGTATGATGGATTGAGGAGCCCTGGAGGAGAGGCTCACACAGCTATATGAGCTCAAGGAAGATAGATTTTTGGATGGATTTAACCAACAAGTCCAAAAGCAACACAAAAAGGCATGGCATGATCAACACATTAAGTTGTGCTCATTTAAGGTAAATGACCTAGTTTTACTATATGATAGTAAGTTTGATAAATTTCTAGGGAAATTCGGAATGCACTGGTTAGGGCCCTTTTTCATTAAGGAAATTACAAACAGAGGAACGGTACAACCAGTCAAATTGAATGGAGAACCCTTCCCAAGAAAGGTGAATGGCGGTCGCTTCAATACATACACCGATGGTCTAGCCAGGGGACTAAATGAAGGTAACACAATCTTAGTGGTCTAGGCAGCTAAAAGGAGGTGCAGGACTATAAAATACACTACCCGGGCTGGGGAGTTGTGAGATTTGAGGATGGTGTGAAGCAAGGGAGTGTCACAGGGTCCGCGACAGCACTAAGGGAGTTGCGCTACCTAGGGAGAAATCGTGCATGTTGACCGGAAAGTGACCGTCAAAGTTATTGTTCATGATTTGATGATAGAAGTGAGGCCAAATGGAGTGGGTGTCTAACATTTAAGATGAAATTTATGGCTCAAATCCTTGAAAATATTCTTCCAATCTGGCATTAATGAACCGATTTTTGGGGGGGACAGTTGGATTTTAATTCAAAATGCCCTATGAATTACAAGTGGTTTTCCAGTGAAAAACACTTGCCATTTTGATAATTGAATTGTTGAGCTCTCATGCATCCATGAACCAAGAATTATTTGAGAATTTCAAAGAGACTCCCGAGGTTGTAGACTTTCTAGAGACGATGCGAGCACTCTTAGAAAGCATTATGTGAGCACTTGAAGAAATTATAAATACCGAACATGTAGTAGAGGAGATGACACAGGAAATGGAAAGAGAGGCATAAGCAATTGCTCCAAAAGTGGCTGAAGTATTGGCAGAAGTCCCTAAATCATTGAGAACACCGAGACCAAAGCCAACCCCAACTAAGAAGACTGTGAAGGACAAGAAGGGCAAGCAGCCTGCCATCCCGGTGCACGCATTACCAAGGAGAAACCCACCAAAGCCCATTACACAAGAGAAATGCAAGGCTATAAACCTAGAACCTTAGGAGGAAGATATTGAAGACATCCCAATGGACGATGAGGATGTGGGAATGGAAGTGTAAGAGGTTGAAACCTAGGGTGCGAACCCTATTACACGCTTGCTGGAGTATGTCCCTCCGTGCAAACCTAAGTCCAAGGTCCCAAAGGACATTGATGAGAGTAATACTCCCCTACAAACCCCTATGCTACTGGACAAAATTCTTTTCGACAGTCAATGAGTGCCACTTCTAAAGCTTGAAGACTGGGACTTGGCAGAGCACGAGAAGTTCCCAAACCTAGCGACCAGGCAGCTGATGCACTGCATCATAGATATGAATATGGGAATGACCGCATTGGAGGCACAGAGGCAGCTCAAGGGAGTAGAAAGGTAGGGTTGCTCAACCTACTCTGGGTGCCACACTATAATCGCATGGCGGTGACAGTTTTGGTCATCAAGCAGCTGTTGTGTTTGGTGCATGATGGGTGTCTGTGGCTAGAGGAGCTGATACCCATCACAGATAGGTTGATTCACCGCATAACATGCATGCCATATATAGGTGAGAATCCAGCCATGATCTTTCATGGAAAGGGTGGTGAGAAAGCCCTCGCAGAGTTAATGAAGGAAAAATTCATGCTGGTGAAGAGGCCATGCGGGTATGCTATCTCCAACATCTGCGACCCCGTTCTGAAGGTAGCCACACAAATCCTTGTAGGGAAGGTAATGAGGAAGTGTCGCATCGATGAGGTGCCGATGCCTATCGTTGCACTCGCACAGCATTGCATTGAAGGAGTCTAGGTTAACTGGTTGGACTACCTTCACGGAGAGTTCCTGGTGAACTACCACAAAGTACAAGAGCTTAGCAAGACATTCCACTACGCATGGATCTTGTTGTCGATTGTGCTGGTAGCATGGGAGCTACCATATGATAACCAATTCCCTTCGGTCGCGCCATTCCTCCCTAAAGCAGTGAAGTACGCTTCGCTGTGGGAAATAAAGGATGTGCAGTGAGTCCAAGACAACAAGATCTTCTAAATCTTGATAGATATGAACATCAAGATGGCCATCAATCGCAAGCTGTGATTATCACCCACGATGTATGCCAACCTATAAGGCTATGTCGAGTTTAAAGTCGATTTCCATCGATTCTCCATCAAGCCATGGAAGGACTCTGCATAGAAGTGATATGACTTGCGATATCTAGCCACAAATGATGTCGTTGATGTGGTGCTTGACCAACGGTTGGTGGAGTGGCACACTACCACGAACTTGGCGGTCTGCAGGAGTAAGTCCATCGCATAGAAGAAGAAGGAGGAGGCCAAGTTGAGGATGGCACAACTGGTTGAGAAAAGGAAAAAGGAGGCCATTGATAAGGCCCAAGCAGAGCAGGAAGGAAAGTAGACAAGTGGAATAGAGTGTGGCTCTGACAAAGGCGCATGGTCACCTTCACATGAGACAGAAGAGGAAGAAATAGAATAGCATGGTGTGGACCCTCAGGAGACATATTCCTGCATTAAGTGCTTAAGAGAATTAGAGAAGGGAGGGTCCAGGAAGAAATAAAAGGCGACCAAGACCTCACTAGACCCTATCACATTGACAGAGGGTGACATACATGATATCGGTGACACAGTCAGGGATGTCACCAAGGAGGCCCTGCAGCAATTTTAAAAACAACAACAGATCATCCTAGGGGCTATCTATACAGGGTTGTAGGTGTTCCCGACCTGCACATCACAGGCTAGTACAGTGTCTACCATCTTGGCTATCAACACTTCAGAGGCTGTTGATATGCTGCGCACGAAGGCTTCCAGTGCGATAGTGCTACCAAATGGAGCACTGACCATGGAAAATGAGGCTGACAAGCCCACTATCAGCGGCCTAAAGGGATTTGGCTCGAACCTAGAAGCGCTTTTATGTGAAGCACTCCACCTCTTGCATAATGGAGTAATTACAGAGTTGAGGGCCCATGAGCACCGCACCCTCTAGGTGATCAGTGTTAAATGGATCAACAATGAATAGATGGACCTACAAAGAAATGTTTCCACCACTGTTGAGATCGAGGTGACCAATCAAAGCAAGAGGATTATGCAGGTCATTGAGGAGTGTGCTGAATGGTCCCAGAGTTGGCCATTCTAGAGGAAGATCTAGTCGAGGTATGCATCTGCAAGTTGGGCATAGGGGTACGTGACACTCGGACTGAGATGGCACAGGTTAGTTGGAGTTGAACCTACAAACTACCGAGCTATAGTTGAGGGCCCAACCTTCAACACCACCATAAGTAAAGGGACATCAGGTGACCATTATCACAGAGGTAGTAACGACGGTGGATAGTCCAGTAATAGACTGAACGCAGTTTTTTGAGCAGTCCTTTGAGGTCCTGATAAGCTTGCAATACGACCCTAATATACAAAGGCTAGATATGGAAGCGCATGAGCTATAACATCACCATGATGAGGTTAAGGGCACAACGTGAACCATCACATTGACACATAGACTAGCTAAGCTGCAGGATGCCAAGTAGCTGAAGGAACAGGTGGACGCAACCCTACACAAGGAAGTAGTGCTGAAGGGGAGAATAAAGCTCTGGCTGGAGGAAGCTTACGTACTCATAGGAAATATTGAAGGAAAGCTTGTCAATCTATAAGTGACGCAACAAAACATTGAGGTCGATAGTGCAAGAGCAGTGACTAAGCAAATAGTGGAAGACGTGAAGCAGGTGACAGCTTAGTGAATGGCTAAGGTAGCAGTCATACGGGTTGAGCTGGATGAGCTTCGCACAAAGATCTTCGCACCTACTAAGTGACTCAAGGGCGAGTCATGATGTTTGTGTTCAGGGCCTATTGGGAGCGAGATCCGCCAAGGGCAGTTTTGGGGCTAAATGCCCATGTTTGAGTCAAACTTTGAAATAAAATTGTAAAGTTTCCACATTTTGTGGTCGTGGAGCACGAAGTTGTCATGTGTCATAAATGATAGTCCACCCTTAGTTTTTTAAAGTAAAGTCGGTTGTAAGAAATTTACCCATGGTCCGTGGACCATGGGATTATATAAAAAGAGCTAAGCACTAAGTAGTTAGACCCACAAAGTAAGAGATTTGTAGCTCTGAAGGAAGAAGTCTAAGTCTTGGGTTGTAGAATAGGTAGAGGCTTTGTAGCTGAGTGCGCAGAGACCTAGGGTAGAAGTCCACAGTTCAGTGCGCGGACCCTTGCAACTATGTGCGCAGGGTGGATAAAGTTTGTAAACACTCACAAGATATACATAAAGAGAAATATTATGCAATTTTAGTGTCTTTGTT
>APFE031537485.1:63465-140349 GCA_000404065.3 Pinus taeda | reverse complement strand
CCTCTAGAGGCCATTTCTAGATGTCTTCAAGTCATGAAACATTCTAGGAAGGAGGCATTCAAAGGGGTGACTTGTTTAGGCATGTAGAAACTGAAATTAGGGTTTGATGAGACCTAAAACACTGATCTGGATGATGGGATTGATGTGCCCAAAGGGATCTGTAACACACCTTCAAGCCAACAGGGTTCAATGGTACTACAATTTGGAGCGATTTTCTTTCAAATGACATTGTCTACTTCTTCAAATTGATGACCCCATTCATGTTGATATCCGAATCAATTCTTAGGAGCACAGGGTATGTATTTTTGTCATCAACAATCTCTATTACTTCAAAATTGCCCAGAGTGCTTGCACCTTCTATATCTATGGTAACTCCCTACAATCATCCCATAGGGATAACCTTATGTTGGTTCGCCATCCTTAGTTGAATTGGAGACCATTGCAACACAGATCTCCCCATTCTCTCCTAGGTTTGTTTAGGAAATAAGTTCACATCAAACCCCAAATCTAGAATAGCCTGGTCCATCTCATAGTCTCCTATTTGCGCGATAAGCCTCATCTCGTGCCTTCTTCTTGCCTTATTCTTACCAATATGTCTGACTATGCAGGGTCCATCAGAAGTATTATTCTTAATGGCACATTTTTTTATCAACTCCTGTATCCCTTTTACAGCCTTACTATCGTACAACAGTTTCATACAAGTCTCCAAGAATATGGTAAGAACATAGGAGTCAACCTCTGTAGGTGCGTTGGTATCTCACATTTTGTTTTGACCTCCTAAGGTAGAGGCTTGAGTGAAGCTTTTCTTCACTTCTATGAACGTTTCCTTCGCACGCTCCAAATCAAGCAAAACCTCCTTTTCTCGAGCCTTGCAGACACATCCACCTTCGTTAGGCTGCTTTCCCTTATCATCACTAGTCGTGATCCTGCTTCGTAGTACAATATTCACATTTGGGTCCTCTTCGCAGGGCTCGACCTTCATTAGGTTGCACCTTCTTCTTCTACATGTTGGACATCAATACAAGACATTCTTTGATTGTGTGGTCAAACTGCGTGCAGTACTAACATGATGGGCATGTTTAATTCATACACTCCCGCCCGTAGTGTCCTAGCATTCGTAATTGTAACAAATGACCTGCCCCTGACCCCTACCAGGTCCTTCTCCACCTCGACCTCATTCATACCCCTGATATCCTCCGCACGTTCCCCCAACACCCCTATCTTGAGGTTAATTTTCTACTTGCATTTGATACATAGGTGTCCTTTCCATCATTAATTCATAGCTCTGACAGTGGCGCTCATCATGGCCCACCTATTTGTAGAAGTCATGGAACAATTGTTGTGGTGTCTATACAAACTTTTGAAGCAAATGATAATTTTTTGTTACATTTTTTCCAGCTACTTGGCAAATATTGCACCATAGCGTGGGTCCCACACTCAGTCCTACTGGAGCTTCCTGGCTTATGGGCATAGGCCCCCCTCCTATTATGTAATTCTTGAAGATAGGGAAGTGATCTTTATCATGCCCCTGTTTTTACACTTGAGATACCAAACTTCTTTGTGTACCTTTGGCCGAGCCAATTTTTCCTTTTTCAAGCTCTAAAACTCCAAGAAAAGGTTCTATAACTCTGCGTGAATCTATTGAACTCCTAAAAGAGGCATCCTAAATAGGCATTTCATGCAATATCATCACAATTTCTAGGGCTTTCACTTGAGTTCCTATATTTTGTTGTGATAAAGCAACCCTTAGGTGGGACAAGAGTGAGGCTACAAACCATTCACGATGCTAACTATCCATGAGATTCATATTAGCTTCACAGATCTCGCACTTCAATCTTTGATCTAATCCCTAGGACGTTTTGGTGAGTCTCATCATGGTTTCCTTGAATCCAAATAATGATTACGAATCAGATTTAGGCTTACTAAATTCTTTGTTTAGAGCAGTCTGAGTGTTTGCTAATTATTCCAAAGGGTTATCGGTGCAGTACTTAATGTACTGTTGGGCATGGAATCTGCCCAAGGCATGTTTTGGAGATTAAAGCCTAAGTTTTGACCAAGTCCTTTGTAAAAGCTCTGTGAATTATGGGCACGAAGCACGAAGTCATAATAGAGTCACAGGGTTGTTCGCCCTTGTTTTTGTAATGTAATATCAGCTTGATAGACCTACCCATGGTTCGTTGACCATGGGATTGTATAAATAGAGCGAGGCTCTAAGTGTAGAAGATAGCATAGCTAATAGAATGGAAGCGTAACAAGTCTGAGAGATTGAATTGTTCTGTAAAGTGCGTCTTTGGGTCATAGAGTAGGAGAAGGCTCTGCAACTAAGTGCGCAGAGGCCTAGTAGTCCAGAGCTGAGTGCATAGGGCAGGTTGAGTCTCTAACATTTGGAAGAATTAATAAAGAGAATTTTACCATATTTTTGTGTATATTTTCCTATTTTCATGTATGATTGGGTATAAATTGCAAGTGTATTGTTTAATTGTTGCGCAAAATCATATGAATGTGTTGTATAAATAAATATAATGTAAGACATCCATTTACACAAAGATAATTAACTGGCATAGGATGATAAGTAATATCTCAGGTCCGACTTAGAGGAATAGCGCAGAGCACTGCTCCAGTACCACAGGAGCCCCACAACCCCTGGTTAGGGCTGCACAAAGGAAAGTATATTAGGGCACGAAGGCTTGGGAAGTGTGCGAAGCAACCTACACGAAGGGACTAACAGTTGGACCAATTCAACCTCTCATACATCTCAAGGGTGTGAAAACCTAGTTCCAGCACCCCCCGATACAACTTTGGGTGAGACCTCAGTCCATGCTCCATGGAATTTTGCCGAAAGGGCTAGTAATATAGGGATTTGTTTGACTAATTAACTACGAACTAAGGTTAGTCCGCAACAAGCCAACAAATGATTATGTTGTTGGGACTAGGATCTGCATAGAGATGTCTAATGTCGTATCACTCGAATTTGACAAAGAAAGGAATTGAAGATTGGTTGGACAAAAAGATTCACGAGTTCATGACATAGGAAGATAGGAACCCACAACTATCAAAAGAAGAGTGGTTAGACTGCTACTTATACACAGAGATCCACAAAACTTTCTTCGCATATTTCCCTACTGAGCTATACTAGTGGATCATGAAGCTAGCAGATAGCCAAGGAAGGTGTAAGCTCGACCCACCTATTGTGTCGACTCCAGAATTGGTGCGCAGATTGGAAGAATCAGAGGATAAGATCACACGTGCTGTTGATCACTGTCTTGATCAAATTATAGGAGGATTCATCATTAAGTTCATGGTAGATACTTTAGTCAACTCTAGCGAGGAAGAATGATGCTTCCTCAAATGGTCACAAGGTAAGTACGTTAAATCTTTGAACAAATGGATTAAAATGCTACTGTGTGAAAAAACAGGTTATGCAAATAAATTGATGTTTGGGGCTAAGCGAAGTGGGAGAATCTACATAAACAAAGGTAGTACAGAACTAGAAACCAACCCCTTGTTTTCACCTCTGCGAGAGAGCAAAGAAGAGCTCATAGAGGTCTCACCAAGGAGTGCAATCAATTTGATAAGGTAGAGGATTCCATGCATACCACCCCCACCCACACCGCTTCCAGTTTCACCGTCTTCACCTCCATCTTCTGCCATACCACCTTCACCACCATCGTGAAGCATTATGGTGAGCGCAATAAAGTTGCCAATGTTCAAAGGAGTAGGGAATGAAGATCCAGACCATTTTTGGTTCATGATAAAAGTTGTATGGGAAGTGCAGGGAGTCATGGATGACAATATAAAAAAGGTGATGTTGGTAAGCGCTCTGCGATCACGCGCTGGCCTGGTACATTAAGCATTCCAATGACAATCCAAATGTAGGGATCACAGATACCCAAGCTGCTCTAAACAAAGAATTTAGCAGGCCAAAGTCAGAGGTGCAGTCAATCATCAGTTTAAGGAAATCACAATGCTACCAGGTGAGACCCCTTGGGAGTTGGGTCAAAGACTGAAGTGCACAATTCGCGAAGCTAACATGACGTTGACAGATGGACAACACCGCGAATGGTTTGTAGTATTGTTAACAGTACATCTAAGGAACGCGTTGTCACAACAAAGGCTAAAAACTTAGGCCAAGGCCTTAGAGTTCGCAATCAGATTGCATGAAACCTCGATGCAGCATCCCAATCTGGGAGTTAAGCAGATTCATATGTAGTTGAAAAACTTGTGCCTTGAGATGTAGAGTTTAAAGCAAGATAGGACAGCTCGCCCAGAAGTGTGCAATGAGGTATGGTGCATAAAGTGCAAGGGTCAGGGACATGACAAGGACCACTGTCCGGTATTCATGATTTACCTCACGGGAATAGGAGGAAAGCATGCTATCTATAACTTCCGTTTATTGTAAAAGTACATGCAGAATTCACAGTAGTTGTTCTATAATTTTTGTAGATCAGTGGGACATGATGAGCGCACTTGTAGAAGTTATGAGATCATGATGGATCAGACTCCTACCTACAGAGTTCAAGCTTAAATATGGCCCCTTGACCAAAACATAGGATTGAGACGAACTAGGGCGAGGTGGAGGAGGACAAGGAAGAGGTCGCGGAAAACTGATATGTTACAATTGAGGAGGACCAGGACATTATGTCCGTGACTATACAAATCCAATGCGGCCATCATGTTTTTATTATACATTGTTTGATCACGAGAGAGAGGATTGTCCCACGCTGATATCAAGGTCATGTGATAAAGGAGCACTCCAACATCCCCTGACTCAGAACCTGCAAATGATGAGGTTTGAGCCGTGCGAGGAAGACCCTAATGTGAATATTGTGCTCCAAAGTGAAATTACAACAGGGGATGACAAAGGCAAGCAGCCTAAAGAAAGTACTTGGGTTCATAAGGCTCCAATGAAGGAACCAAAGTTTGATTTGGAGCATGCTAAGGAAACCTTCATGGAAGCCAAGAAGAGCTTCGCTGATGCCTCCACTTTAGGAAGTAAAGACAGACTAGAACAAAAAATGGACCCATTGATGCTCACAAAGTTCCTGGAAACATGCATAAAGCTTTTGTACGATAGCAAGGCTATAAAGGGGTTGCAAGAACTCATAAATAGATGTGCTAGGTCCATGCCAGGAGAACCGTGCATAGTCTGAAAGCTCAGAATGTACACAATGTGAACGAGAAGGAAGATGAGATTGACCATGCAAATTGGAGAATATGAGATGGACTAGCTGATTCTAGATCTAGGATTGGACACAAATGTCTTAATGAATTAGACATGGGAGCGCATGGGAAGGCCTACACTATAATGGTCTCCTATCCAACTGTGAATTGCGAACTAGCAAAATATCCTACCTATGGGTTGATTGCAGGGAATCACAGTGGATATCGAAGGAGCAAGCGTGCTAGCAGATTTCGAAGTGATAGAGATTATTGATGATAGTAATCCTTACCCCACATTATTAGGAATAGATTGGGCCACTAACATGAATGGGGTGATAAATCTGAATAAGAACAAGATGATTTTTGAGAAAAAATCTTTGTGCATAGTTATACCTTTGGACCTTGCAGAAGGATCTCGCTGCACAGAGCCGGTGCATGACTACAACAACAAGAATGACTTGGATTGCATCTACAAGATAATCACTCTAGAGGAATACTGGGTGAATCCAACCATAGATGGGAAAATCTCATGGGAGCACGAAATCTTCTGTACATCGGATTCCAACTAGGAAATAAAACGATGGCAGAGCCGATTACATGAGGTAACCACACTAAATTGTAACATGATGACAAGATCATTGCATTGCGTATCGACAGAGATCAGGGATCTGCCTACGTATGATGGGTTAAGTGAGGTGGATGACTTCTTGAGTAGATTTTAAAGAGAAGTGTTGGAACAACAACTTTTCGAAGCTTTGAAATGGGTATTGTGCACTACGCCCGTGAGGTGGTGGGGTACGCAGCAAAGAAGTTTTCAGGACTAGCGCACATGCAGAAGGATGATGCGCATGTGGTTTGGGAGGCCTCGGATGTGGTTGAAAGACAAGTATGATGAATCGGATGATCTACGCCCGTACCTCACAAAATGGACAAAGGTCTGTGGGGAAGAGCCACAACCTAAGTGGGTGCACCTGTTCTATCATATCCTCGAAATTATACCCATGAATAGGTATATAGATATGGATCTTTGCCATGGAACGAGTGAATGGGATGTCCTACACAAAGGATTACTATTAACCTTCATGTTTGAGGATTGTTGGTGGGATACTGTTGATTATGCACTGCAAGCAATAAAAGCAATTATCTTTAAAATACCCTAGGAGCCAATGAAAGTGCTATAGCCTAAATGCACAACCCAGTTGAGCTGCGGGCTGGAGTTTTACAATGTGACTACTGAAGAAGATGACAAAGATCCACGAAAAGTTAAAATTCTAGAAATGGAAGGCTATCGTGAGGTTCAACGGCCATTGATTGAAGACCCTGACATAACTCTACCTGTGAAGACAAAGTAGGTAAATATTGGTGCGAAGGCCAAACCTAAGTTTGCAACGCTCGGCGACTATTGGGATGACGTGATGGTGGATAAGGTCACTGAGTTATTCCGTGAGTACCAGGACTTATTTCTGACCAAGATCATGAACACAAAAGGGATTTTTGGTGATTTAGGGATCATGAGGATCACCTTAAAACCTGATGTGAAGCCAGTTAAGCAGAGGCCTTATCGCTTGAATCAGAGGTACAAGGAAAAGGTCCACGTAGAACTAGAAAAAATGCTTGCAGTTGGAATCATTGAGCCAGTGGAGGAATCCGACTGGGTAAGCCCTATGGTAGTACATGAAAAGAAGAAGAAGGGCGAGATAAGAATATGTGTGGACCTCAGGAAATTAAATGACGCATGTGTGCACGACCCATTACCAACTCTATTCACAGATGAAGTATTGGAAAATTTTAGTGGGCAAGAAGCATATTCTTTTACTGATGGGTTCTTAGGGTACCACTAGATCAAAATCGTGTTGGAATACAGGAGTAAGATCACCTTCATGACTAAGTGGGGCTGCTTTCAATACACCATTATGCCATCTGGGTTGAAGAACATGCTGACCATCTTTTCGCGCATAGTTGTTGTAGCATTCAAAGAATATATCCATCAATTCCTGAAGGCCTATCTGGATGATTGGACTATATTTGGATTCGTTAAGCACCATGTAGCAAGCTTACGCTTGATGTTGGATACTTGTTGATGACACCAAATCGCACTGAACCTCAAGAAGTGTATGTTCCTTGTTCCATTTGGGAATCTGTTGGGACATGTGGTCTGAAAATAGGGACTAATGGTAGACCCCACAAAGATTGCAGTAATTCTTAATTTGGAAGCACCGTGAAGTGTTAAACAGCTACACGCTACCCTAGGACATACGGGGCACTACAGGAATTTCATCAAACGCTATGCCCAGATCACTGCACCAATGGAAAAACTATTGAAAAATGATGTCACGGTCTGCTGGAATGATGATTGCATGAAGAGCCTGGATGTACTAAAGGAGAAGTTGGCCTTCATGCCAATCCTGGTCTTCCCAAAATGGGATGTGGAGTTTCATTTCCATGTTGACCCGTCATGTATAGCGCTGGGAGCAGTGCTAACACCAAAGGGTGGAGAGGGCTTGGATCACCTTATTGCATTTGTGAGTCACAGGTTATCTAAAGTAGAAAATAACTATTACACAACCAAATGTGAGGGGTTGGTTATGGTGTATGCGCTCCAAAAATACCGGTACTATTTGCTAGGGGGACATTTCAAGATGTATACAGACCATTCCATGCTAAAATACTTGGTCAATAAGTCTATGTTGGGGGGGGTGCATATGCAAGTGGCTCTTATTGTTCCAAGAATATGACTTTGAGGTCATGGTGAAGCTTGGATGCCTGAACGTGGGACCAGATCACTAGTCGCGTATTGAGACGGGAGAGGAACCTACTAGTTTGGATGAAATATTACTTGACACATAACTCTTTGCTGTGTGCATAATGAACAAGCACTTTGAAGATATAATCCAATTTTTGACAGTAGGGACTACGTCGAAGGAATTGGTGGTACCGACAGCTGATTTTTCTGTCATCTCAGGGCACCTATACAAAATTGGCAATGATGAGATACTGCAAAGTTACGTACCTAAATTTGAATTAAGTCAAATGCTCACTAAAGAACATGGACGCACTGCAAGAGGACATTATGTAGGGTGAGAAACCGTGCAAAATATTCTCCATGTAGGGTTGTGGTGGTCAACCCTTCATCAGGATTCAAAAGCACACTATAAGGCCTATGATATATGTTAATGGACAAGTAAACCATTGCGGAGGAACGAGATGCCTTTGAATCCACAAATGATGATGCAATCCTTCGAAAAGTGGCCAATCGACTTTGTAGGACCTATCAAACCTTAGGGAAAAACGAGCACGAGATACCACTGCGACAAAGTACCTGACTCATTGGGCGAAAGCGCAGCTGGTAAAAGACAGCACTGCTACCATGGCTGTGAATTTTTTATTTGAACACGTGTTGATTCGATTTGGATGTCCGAAAATCTTAATGAGTGATCATAGTATACACTTCCTAAACGAAACCATCAACACGCTAATAGAAGAGTTCCAGGTGTATCATCAGAAAAGCACACCGTATCACTCGCAAGCCAATGGAACAGTGTAACCATTCAACAAAATACTAGAGACTATGTTGACCAATGTATGCAATGGGAAACGAAGCGATTGGAACCTACATGTACCTATAGTACTATGGGCTTATAAGACAACATGCAAGAAACTGATGGGACATACACCTTTCCAATTGGTTTATGGTGTGGAAGTTGACATGCTAATGGAGTATATTGTGCCTAGTCCACGCATCGCAACACTCATAGGTATGACAGACAGCAAAGCTCTGGAAGAAAGGCTCATGCAGTTGGAAGAAATTGAAGAGGAATGGTTCCTGGTTGGCTTCCACCAGTAGGTACAAAAGCAGCACGAGAAGACCTGACACGATCGCCATATTAAGTTGCGCACCTTCAAGGTAAATGACTTAGTGTTGTTGTACGACAGTAAGTTTGATAAATTCTGAAGAAAGTTCAGAATGCATTGGCTAGGGCGATATGTTGTAAAGGAGGTTACAAATGGAGGTGCGATACGCTTAGTCAAGCTAAACAGAGAGCCTTTCCCAGGCAAAGTGAATGGCAGTTGATTGAAGCCCTACATGGGTGCCCCGGCTATCTGACTAGCTAGTAGAAGCACAGTCTTTGTGCTCCAAGGATCTAGATGAAGGTGTGGGACTATAAACAAGTGCAGGGGACATAGTCACATATGCAAGGAAGCAGTTCCAACACCGTGGTCTCGAAACAATGCGTCCAGGGGATCCAGTAGGCAGCCCTTAGTGCACTACCAACCTTGTAGCAGTTCGAGCAAAGTTGGAGGGACTCCGCGTGAACATCTCTGCAACAAAAGAGTCACTCGAGGGCATGTCACAATGTTTATGTTGGGGGCCTATTGGGCATGGAATCCCCCCAAGGCATGTTTTGGGGCTTAAAGCCCAAGTTTTGACCAAGTCCTTTGTAAAATCTTCGCAAATTATGGGCATGAAGCATGAAGTCATAATAGAATCACAGGGTTTTCCACCCTTGTTTTTGTAATGTAATGTCAGCTTGATAGACCTGCCCATGGTCCGTGGACCATGGGATTGTATAAATAGAGCGAGGCTCTAAGTGTAGAAGATAGCATAGCTAATAAAATGGAAGCATAATAATTCTGAGAGATTGAACCATTGTGTAAAGTGTGTCTTTGGGTCATAGAGTAGGAGAAGGCTCTATAGTTGAGTGCGCAGAGGCCTAGTAGTCCACAACTGAGTGTGCATACCCCTGCAGCTGAGTGTGCAGGGCAAGTCAAGTCTGTAACCATTGGAAGAATTAATAAAGAGAAGTTTACCATATTTCTATGTATCTTTTCTTGTATTAATGTATGATTGGGTATAAATTGCAAGTGTACTATTTAATTGCTACGTGAACTCATATGAATGTGTTGTATAAATAAATATAACATAAGACATCCATTTACGTGAATATAATTGACTAGCATAGGAATATAAGTAAGATCTCAGGTGTGACTTAGAGGAATAGCACAAAGCGCTGCTCCAGCAGTGTGGAAGCCCCACAACCCCTGGTTAAGGCTTTGTGAAGGCAAGTATATCAGGGCATGAAGGCCTAGGAAGAGCGCAAAGCAACCTGCATGAAGGGACTAATAGTTGGACCAGTTCAACCTCTCAGATATCTAAAGGGTGCAGAAACCTAGTTCCAGCACCCCCTATACTACTTCAGGTGAGACCTCAGTCTGCGCTCCGTGGACTATTTCCGAAAGGGCCAGTAGTACAAGGATTTTTTTAGCTAATTAACTTTGAACTTGGGTCAGGCCCCAACAAGCCAACATCTACCATGTCATCTCATGATCCTGTAGAGTGGTAACCAAATACACCTTCTTTATATTATTATCTATAATTTTTTGTGTTGTCCACAAAGACTTCATAACAAACCAAAATTGATCCACATTCTCACTTCCTAAGACCTTGAAAACTGAGAAATTCATCGTATTCAACAAGTTAACCAATAGCGGAGGTGGTGGCGATGTGGGTGAAGTTGTATGTTTTGGAGGTGAAGGTGGAGGCGGTGTGGGCGAATGAGTATTCATGGAAAACCCTGCCTTATCAACTGGACAATGCTATGCTTTAAAGCCTGTGTTGCTCCCTCATTGTCACTTGAAGGAGGTCCAATCAATGGACTATATTCAGGACTTGTTCTTCCGAAATTCCTAAAGCTTCGTCCAATTCGCCTAGATCTAAACATCAAGGTAATGGCATACCCTGCTTTTAAGATAAGAGCATCTTAATACAAGTATTCAAATATCTCAAGTATTTACCTCACGGTTCCTTAAAGAAGAGTCGCTCTGCTTCATTGTAACTAACGGAGGTATCAACCGTGAACTTTGTAACAAATCCTTTGATGACTCAATCAAGCTAGTGATCAACTGTGCGCGCGACCTTATCCTTAGAATCCTCCAACCTCCACATGATCTCCGAGGTCCACACTATCAGACCTTCAAGCCTCCACCTTTCTTGGCCATCTGCCAATTTAGAAATCCACTAGTATTGTTCGATCAGGAAGGTGCAGAAGAAGATTTCGTGAATTTATGTGTAAAAATATATGTCCAACCACTGTTCTTTCATCAGGGACAGATTCTTGTTTTCTTGCGTCACAAATTCGTGGATATTTTTATCCGATGACTTCTCAATTTTGTTCTTGCTCAGATTCCAGTGATGCGACATCACACATCTCATGATGTAGATCCTGCTAGGAACAGGTTCCCCCAAGAGAAGTTTCGGGATAATTTTGTAATAAAATTGTAAAGTCCCCACATTTTGTGGTCACAGAGTGCAAAGGTGTCAAGATTCAGAAAGGGTTGTTCGCCCTTATTTTGTAAAGTGTCAAGTTGGCTGTAAATATCTACCCATGGTCCGCAGACCATGGGATTGTATAAAAAGGAGCTAAGTAAGCTCGCTCTAGGTAGTGAAGAATTAAGTTAAGGAAGGAAGAAAGTAACCTAAGTGTTCTCGGGTCTTAGCATAGGTAGAGGCTCTAGAACTGAGTGCACATAGGCCTCGGGTGGAAGTCTGCAGCTGAGTGTGTGGACCCATGTAGCTGTGTGCGCAGGGAAAATACAGTATGTATTAAACTGGAAGATATCAATAAAGATAAGTATTCAACAAATTCTATGTATTTAGTTCCTATTAATGCATATGATTATATTGCGTTTTGGGTTTATTTTACAATGCTTATTTGATGCACGAATATATGTGATTATATCAGTTAATTGAACACAAGTAAGGATATCGGTTTATGCGATGCTAGCCGTGATAAATTAGTAAGATAAGTAAAACAATTGAGATAACTTGGGAACCTATACAATACATTGTCATAGCTGCGCGAAGGTACCTGGACCATGGGTTAGGGCTACACGAAGGTTAATGGTACACCTTCGTAGAGGTACTGAAGGGAGGAATAAAGGGTAGACTGAAAGAGGCCTAAGGCTTAGTGGCCTACGTGAAATTAGGGAAAGAGGGTGTAAACCAACATCACGACCATCTCAGGGTGAAAAAACTCTGTTCCACCATACCCCCATACTAGTTCGAGTGAGACTTTGGTCTGCGCTCTGAGGGATGATTCCGAAGGACAGTAGTCAAGGGGTTTGTTTTTCTAGCTAACATTGAAACTGGGTCAATCCCCACAAAGCCAACAAGTGGTTTTGTTGCTAGGAGTGGAATCTGCATAAGAGATGTGCGATGTCATATAACTAGAATCCAACTAAGAAAGAGGTCGAAGACTGGTTGGATAGGAAGATCCACAAATTTGTGGTGTAGGAGAACAAAAATCCATGGTTGAAAAAGGAACAGTGGCTAGACAGGTACCTATATATAGAAATCCACAAGATCTTTTTCTATTCCTTGCCAATTGAGTTATACGAGTGGATCGCGAAGCTAACAAATAGCCAAGGAAGGTGGAGGCTTGACAGTCCTATTGTCTGGACCCCGGAGTTAGTATAGAGATAGGAAGCCTCTGAGGAAAAGATCACCCATGCTGTTGATCATTGGCTCGATTGTATCATGGGGGGGCTTGTGACAGAATTCGCAGTAGATACCTCAGTAAGTTATAGGTAGGTGAAGCGGTGCTTTTTCAAAGGTCTGCAAGGTAAGTACTTGAAGTATTCAAATACTTTGATTAAGATGTCATTGTATGAAAGATGGGTTATGTAGCTACCTTAATGTTTGTAGCTACACGAAGTGGAAGGACTTACAAGAACGAAGAAAGAAAAGGTCTCGAATATAGCCCATTGATTTCGCCTCCTTTGAGTGATGAAGATGGAGTAGCATAGGCTTCTCCGCAAAGTGCAGTTCTATTGATAAAACAAGGGTTCCCGTGACTACCACCTCCACCAACACCACCTCCACCTTCACCACCATTGCCCCCTGTGACTTCGCCCACACCACCACCACCTCCACCACTATTCAACATGGCAAATTTAGTGAAGCTACCTTTGTTTAAGGGCTTGGGAAATGAGGACCTGGACTAGTTCTGGTTCGTCGTAAAAGCTATATGGGAAACTCAGGGTGCCACAGACGATCACATGAAGAAGGGAACATTGGTTAGTGCATTATAGGATCATGTGCTAACTTGCTACATCAAGTACTCTAATGATAACCAAAATGCTGGGTTTGCAGAGATCTAGACCAGGCTAAATAAAGAGTTCAGTAGGCATAAATCTAAGGCGTAGTTGATTGTGGGGATCAAGGAAATCTTGATGAAACTAGGTGAGACACCTTGGGAATCATATCGGATATTGAACTGTAAAATCCACGAAGCTAATCTAAACTTAACAGATGGACAACGCCGCAAGTGGTTCGTGGCTTCACTCCTGCCTCGCCTAAGGGTTTCACTGTCACAACAGAAGATTATGACTCAAGTATTAGCCTTGGATATTGTAATAAGACTGCATGAAACACCGATGCAAGATTTGAATCTAGGGGTTCGGCAAGTCCATGCGTAGTTACAAAATCTTTGCCTCGAAATGCAATGTTTGAAGTAGAACAGAACAGTTCGACCAGAGGCGTACAAAGAGATATGTTGTCTGAAATGTAAAGGTCATGGGCATGACAAAGACCATTGTCTAGTCTTTACAAACTATATTACAAGAGGAGGATCGATGCCTTTGAGGCCAGAAGCCCAAGCAGGACTGAGCGCAAAGCCTGTGTTGTGGTGCGCTATATGTCAGGTAGCAAGGAAACATACGACTAATAAGTGTCATTTGCTGCAGAAGTTTGTACAAACACTGTAGCAACTGGTTTGCAACTTCTATAGGTCAATAGGGCATGATGAGTGCAACTATCGAAGTTATGAATTGATGATGAACAGAACACCTACCTATAGAGTTCAGGCAAAAACATGCCCCCCTGACCAGAGCAGTGGGATGGCACGAGCAAGATTTTAGGGGCGTAAACGAGGCCGAGGCGGAGGAGGACCTGGTAGAGGTCAGGGACAATTAATTTGTTACAATGGTGGAGGGCCAGGACACTATGCCCGCGAATGCACTAACCCAATGTGTCCATCATGCAAATATTGTACTCAGTTTGATCATGAGACGGAGGATTGTCCTACACTGATAGTGAGGATATGAGACAAAGGGGTGCTACCACCGCAACCGACCTAGAACATGAAGATGATGAGTGATGACCCTTGTGAAGAGGATCTGAATGTGAATATAGTGCTCTGAATTGCAATTGTAATGGGCAACGATAAGGGGAAACAGGCTGAAGGTAGCACATGGGTTCATAAAGCTCTGGCGAAGAGGCTGAATTTTATTTGGAATGTGCACGTGAAACATTCATGGAAGAAAAAAAGAGCTTCGTTGAGGCGTCTACCTGAGGGAGCCGGGATAAGCTTGTTCAAGAAATGGACCCTTCTATGCTTACAACCTTTCTATAGACCTGCATGAAGCTATTGCGTGATAGCAAGGTTACAAGAACTTATAAATAAATGCACCAGAAATGTTCTGGGTGAACCGCACGTGGTATAGAATATTGGTAAGCATAAAGAAAGAACAAGGCGTGAGATGAGACTCACCGAGCAAATAGAAGAATATGGAATGGATCAAGTTATTCTAGATCTAGGGTCAGACACGAATGTTTTGCCGAACTAGACTTGGGAGCGGATGGGGAGACCCATGCTGTAGTGTTCTCTAATTCTGTTAAAGATGGAAAATCAGCAAAGATCATCCCCATGGGATGGCTACAAGGAGTAACTATAGATATTCAAGGCACGAGCACATTGGCTGACTTTGAAGTGATAGAAATTGTGGATGAAAGCAACCCCTAGCCTGTGCTCCTTGGCATTGATTGGGCTACTGACATGAATGGGGCAATCAACCTAAAGAAGCGAAAGCTGATATTTGAAAGGAAATCACTTCATGTAATAGTACCCCTAGATCCTGCTAAAGGATCACGCTATATGAAACTAGTCTACGATTATGAAAGCAATCACGTTTTGGACTGCATATATAAGATAATAGCATGAGACCAATATTGGGTGAATACGACAGTGGATGGAAAAATTACATGGGATCGCAAGAATTCTTGCAACTCAGAATTGGATGAAGAATTAGAGCATTGGCACAATTGGCTAGATGAAGTAACCACGCTAAGCTATAACATGATGACCCGGTCGTTGCACTGTGTTGTCAGAGGTAAGAAATATACCCACTTATGATGGCTTGAATGATGTGGATGTGTTTTTGGATGCATTTGAGAGGGAAGTACCAGAGAAGCACCGCTTCCATGCTTTGGACTGGGCACGTCGCACTATGCCCACAAGATGGTGGGGTACGCACAATGGTAGTTTTGATGATTGGTGCAAGTGTAGGAAGGTGATGATAATACGCTTTAGGAAGCTGAAGGTACAAGTGACAGACATGTATGATGGGAAGGATGATCCGCGTACACTTGGCCAAATGGGCTAAGGCCTATGGAGCGAAGCCCCAACCTGAATGGGTTCACTTGTTTTGTCACACCTTGGATGTCATCCTGATGAACTGGTACTTAGAGATAGAGCTCCACCATGGCATAGGTGAATAGCATATTCTACAAGGAGAGTTAATAATGATGTTCATCTTTGAAGATGGGTTTGACTGTGTTGACGAAGCACTAAAAGAAGTTAAAGTAGCAATCTTTAGGATACCACAGGATCCTTTAGATTTGGTTCAACCTGATTTAACTACTCAGCTGATCCACGCACTGGAATGCTATAACGTGACTGCTGAAGAAGAAGACGAGGACCCACGAAAGATTAATATCCCTAAAACTGAGGGTCACCGCAAGGTTGAGGGACTGCAAATCAAGAATCCTAATATAACTGTGCCACTGAAAATGAAATAGGTAAATATTGGTATGGAGGCAGAGCCCAAATTCATGAAGATTAGAGATTAATAGGATGATGCAAATTTGAACCTAATGCTAGATACTTGTCAAAGGTACCAGATTGCACTTAATCTTAAGAAATGTATGTTTTGTGTTCCTTTTGGGACTCTTCTGGATCATGTGGTTTGTAGAGAGGGACTGATGGTAGATCCCGTGAAGATCATAGTGATACTTAACTTGGAGGCACCGAGGAGTGTGAAACAACTGCGCACAACCTTGGGACATACTAAGTACTATGGGAATTTTATCAAGGGTTGTTCCCAGACCTCTATGCCTATGGAGAAGCTGTTGAAAAAGAATGTCACGTTTTGTTGTAATGAGGATTGCTAGAAAAGCTTGGATGTGCTGAAGGGAAAAATGGTCACCGCACCGATTTTAGTCTTCCTCGATTGGAAGAATGAGTTTCATGTACATGTAGACGCATGATGTATAGCAATAGGATTAGTACTGACACAGGCCAAGGGAGGAGACTTGGACAATCCTATGTCGTTAGCAAGTAGGAGGTTATCCAAGGTTGAGAAGAATTATTCCACCACTGAGCGCGAAGGATTAGCCATGGTACAGATGCTCCAGAAGTTTAGACACTATTTGTTGGGTGGGCATTTTAAGATGTATACGGATCATTTGGCGTTGAAATACCTGGTCAATAAGCCTGTGTTGGGAGGGATAAGCTGTAGGTGGTTGTTCTTGTTCCATGAGTATGATTTTGAAGTTATTGTTAAGCCTAGACAATTGAACACAGGACCAGACTATTTGTTGCCACCGAAATGGGGGAAGAGACCACTAACTTGGAGGAGGGACTGCCTGACGCACATCTCTTCATAGTGCGCATTGCAGATGGTCACTTTGAAGACATCATACACTTCCTAATGATAGGAAATACCCCGAAGCGCTGCACCACCCAACAGAAAAAGTATTTAATGGTACATGCGGCAAACTTTTCTGTCATTGCTGAACATCTATACAAAATGGGGTCTGATGAAGCACTACGATGATATGTACCAGAGTTTGAAAGGAGTAGTATCCTTGCAGATGCTCATGGGGGCACCGTCGGAGGGCATTACATAGGAAGGGTGACCGCATAGAAGATTCTACGCAAGGTTGTGTTGGCCAACCCTCCATCAGGATTCAAAAGCTTACTGCAAGGCATGTGATGTGTTGGCATTATGATACATATGTTGTACTTGATGGAAACCCACTCATCTCAGACGATAAATTATAGTGCAGCAAATTTATTTTCTGGTTCATGGACTTTCACGCACTTTCATGCAGAAAAATGTTCCTTTCATGAAGAGAAAAGTTCACGCACTTTCATGTAGAGAAAAGTTCCTTTCATGTAGAGAAATGTTCATGCACTTTCATGCAAAGAAAAGTTCCTTTCACGCAGAGAAAAGTTCACACACTTTCATGCAGAGAAAAGTTCCTTTCATGAAGAAAAGTTCATGCACTTTCATGCAGAGAAAAGTTCACGCACTTTCATGCAGAGAAAAGTGCATGCACATGGGAAATCTTATGGTTGGTTCATGGTATTAGTCTAACAGTTTTCAATCCTATGGTTTTGGTCCGTGGTATTGCATCCAAAAGTGTTGATCCCAAGTATTGCATCCATGGTATTCAATTGTTATGTTTTTTGGTCCGTGGTATTGTGAAAGGCCTAAGGATATAAACGAGGAAGGAGATCATTTGGCAAGGCATCTTCTGAATGATTGAATATCTGATAAAGTGCTAGATCTGGAATACTGTGATTGGGTTATGTTGTAGATATGGATCTGAATGAAGAAGGAACCTGAGCGCAACGAGAAGGATAAGTTCTATTGATGGGTCAAAATCTTAAGGCTGGAATAGTGGTATCTCTATACAATTTTGATCTGTGATATGTGGCGCACGCTTGTTCTATAAATCCGATAATCTGTGTTAACTAATATCTGAATGTTTGAAAGAATGAATTTAAAGATCTGTATGCAGGTTTCTAAATAGTGCAGTAGCGTACATCCCTTGATTTATGTTCTAGCTACTTCTGTTTATTGCTACAGTGTTCTAGGTTCAGAAGTGGGGTGTGATTACTATTATTATGATCTGGGTACAGTCGTCAGAGAAGTGTTTATTTCAATTCAGTTTTGATTGGTGAAAAGGTGATTGGTTGATGCATAATTTCTTGATGTTTGATTGATGTTATTTGTGGATCCAGTCTGAAAATTTATGAAACGTGGTCCCTGGAAGGAAGAGAAGGTTGTAGTCTTCTGCAAGTAGCAGCCTGCGTACTAGTATCTCAACTAGTACAAGAACTAAGGGGGTTGTAGATCCCTTCCAGGAGAAGCTGGAAAATGAGAGAGGGTTGTAGCTCTCTGCAGGTAGCAGCCTGGATACTGGTAAAGGACTGCACCAGTACAGAATCATTGTAAAAAGAAGTTTCTAATTGAAAAGATATAGACATATTGCAACAGGTGGTTTTCACCCACATTGGGTTTCCACCTTATATCTTGTGTTCTTGTGTGTGATTGTCTTCTGCTCTATTTCTCTGTTCTTGGTTACTGTTTATATGATCCTGGTGCACAGATTAATGTTCAACATCTGTCGAATATTTTAAATTATAAGTCTGTATGGTATACGCGGGTTTCCTTATCTATAGTTTCATATATACGCAGTTTTCTCTAACTGAAGTAGCGTATATGTTATGGGTTTGAAAAAGAAAATAATTGATCAAATAATATTGATTCACACCCCCCTCTTAGTATTATTTCCAACAATTGGTATCAGAGCGGGCCCTTCAGAAGAAGCTTGATCGCTTGAAGGAATTTCTATCATCATGAGCAACTACAAGAGAGAAGCATCAATCAGGCCACCAATTTTTGATGGGACCAACTTCGTCGATTGGAAGGTAAGAGTTATAGCCTATCTTCAATCTCTTGGTACAGAAGTCTGGGATATCATAGATATAGGGTACACTTTTCCATCAGCAACTCCTACAAATCGAGCTGAGAAGAAGCAGTTTAAAACTAATGCAAAGGATTTCAATATGCTATTAGGATGTCTATCTCAATCAGAATTTGTCAAGGTTATGCAGTATAAAACCGCAAAAGAAATATGGGACAAGATCGTTCTGAGCTAGGAAGGAGATGAACAGGTAAAAAGAGAAAAACTTCAAACCCTCAGAATTCAATATGAAAATCTCAGAATGTACAATGATGAAAGTGTGGCTAACTATTTCCTACACATAGATGAGATTGTTAATTGTATCAAAAATTTGGGTGAAGAAATAAAAGAGGCTGTTGTGGTTGAAAAGGTTCTGAGATCTTTGTCTTCTAAGTTTGAATCAAAAGCTTCTGCAATAGAAGAAAAGGAGAATCTACAGAAAATTACCATGTCGCAACTACATGGAATTCTAACCGCTTATGAAATGAGGAAAGGGGGACCATCAAATAGAAGAGAAGTCGCATTCAAGGCCTCAGGAAAAGGATATTCTTATGACTCAGGACATATGTCAGAAGAAGAGGAAGAATCAAATTTTTCAAGAACCCTCAACGGGGTGCTGGAAGATTAAGAGGTAAGTTACCTTTCAAATGTTTTGCTTGTGGAAAAGTTGGTCAGTATGTTGCCAAGTGTCCTCATAATGGTAAGGAACCTGTTAGATGGAACAAGAAATAGGATGTAAATAAGGAAAGCTATTACACTCATGAAGACAGTGATGGATTTTCAAATAGTGATGAAGATGAACAAGGTAATAATTATAGACTTTTAATGGCTTTTGAAGATGATGATTTCATGGATGCTATAGATGAAGAAGGTCTTTATGAAGAGATTTCTAAACTCAAAATTTGTTTAGAAGAGAAAAATATGATTATTGATACTCTGCAATTCCAATTGGCTGAAAGTGAAAAACATCATGAAAAGTTAGAATGTGAAATAGTGGGACTTAGAAAAGAGATTGAGAAAACTAAAGCTCTTAATCTTAGATTTGTTAAAGGATTTGAAACGTTAGATGAGATTATCAAAGTACAGCATTCTCCACTAATCAAGACAGGTCTGGGATATAATGAAGAAGCATCTCAAGCACAGAAGCCATCCACCTCCAAAAGTTATATTGATGCAGCAAGGAGAAGTGAACAAATTGACAATCAACAGCAACGGCACAATGCTACTCACCAGGTAAATCAGGGACATTTTTCTTCAAGAATGAACAGAGATCACCAAGTAAATCAGGGGCAATCTACTTCAAGGATAAACAGAAGCTACAACAGACCATAGGTAAATCATTCTCAATTTGTCTCAAGAATGAATGTCAATGAAAACTACAATCGTTCGGTTTGCAGGGTTGATAATCGCAGGAATTTCTTCAATGGCCAGTGTTTCTCTTGTCACAACTTTGGATACAAAGTAGCTCAGTGTATTGCCTACAAAACTATCATGACTAGAGAAACTCAAAAACAGAGGAGTATGACTGGAATCATGAAAAGGACCTACAATAACTTTTATGCTCTTGAAAATGAAATAGAATGTTCTATTCGTAATAATTTTGGTCATGAAGATTTTGAATGCAGGAGCAGGTTTCGGCAGGCAACTCAAAAGGAGCAAGCCTCAAATATCAAAACATGGAGAATGAAAGAACCACAACCAGAAAGATGTGGTATAGCCTTATATGCAGAAAGGTAGGAAAATCAAGGGTACATCGACAGTGGATGTTCAAAACATATGACAGGTGATAAAGAAAAACTTCAGCCATATAGTGCCTTGGAGAAGGAGAAGAAGGTCTCATTTGGAAATGACACCCCTGCACTCATAAAAGGTAAAAGTTTTGTTGTTTTCAAAGAAAAGGTCAAAGCAAGAAATGTTATGTATGTTGATGGCTTAAAGCATAATCTATTGAGTGTCAGTTAGATGTGCGATCAAGGAAAAGAGGTAATATTTCGATCAAATGGATGTAGTGTTCATGATATTGATATAGGATAAATAGTGATCAAAGGCATAAGAACTCCAAATAATTTATACATATTCAAAGAAGGACAACAACAATGCTATTGGAGCAAGAATGATGAACACTGGCTATGGCACTGGAGGTTGGGGCATCTAAGCTTCTCACAAATAAGGAAAGCATGCAAATACCAAGCAGTTCGTGGTCTTCCAGACATCAAAATTCCTGATAATACAAGTGCAATTAGCATTTCAAAGAACCCAATCATGCGTTTAAAGACCAAGCACATACCGATCAAGTATCATTTTGTCCAAGAACAAGTGCTGGAACAATAGGTCAAATTGGAATATGTTCCCTCCAAGGAACAAGTTGCTGATATTTTCACCAAACCATTTCCCAGGGAGACATTTGAATACCTCAGATAGAAGCTGGGGGTTGTTGATGCATCATCCTGCTGTTGAATCTTGTCTATTGTACGCAGGTGGATGCACGTACATTTGCCAGTCTATGTGGGTCGAATGGTTCTATCAGAGATCATCTGGCACAGGTTCAGGGGGAGCATATATTCTCCTAATGATGCATTGTTGGCATTATCTTAGAAGTCCTTGGTTTGATTTCTCAAGAGTTTTCTGGTGGAGTAGATCAATGTGTGACGTCTGAAGGTTGATTCTGCTGATAGTTGTTCTTGTCTCTATGTCATGTACTTATTTTCATATGAAGGTCATGTAGCGGCCTATTTTGGTTTCCCCACTATGCCTGGGATGAATGAGTTTTGTCTATCTTGTGTATTCCCACTTGGATTGGGAGATGGATGTATGTATGAGTCTTGATGATAGGAAGGTTACGTATAATGTATGGAGTCATGTTCCTTCTTGTAGAACATCTTTTTGCAGACAACATTTCAGCACAGAGCATATACAAAGGGGGAGCTCATTCATAGTTTTCAGCAGGTACTCAAGGGGAGTATGGTAGTCCGCCCCTTTGTCGATGATGTCAAAGGGGGAGAGTGATTGGTTGTTGTTGCCATCAAGTCCAAAGGGGGAGATTGTTGGCATTATGATACATATGTTGTACTTGATGGCAACCCACTCATCTCAGATGATAAATTATAGTGCATCAAAGTTATTTTCTGGTTCACGGACTTTCACGCAGAGAAAAGTTCATGCCCTTTCATGGAGAAAAAAGTTCCTTTCATGAAGAGAAAATTTCACGCACTTTCATGCAGAGAAAATTTCACGCACTTTCATGCAGAGAAAAGTTCCTTTCATGCAGAGAAAAGTTCACGCACTTTCATGCAGAGAAAAGTTCCTTTCATGAAGAGAAAAGTTCATGCACTTTCATGCAGAGAAAAGTTCATGCACTTTCATGCAGAGAAAAGTGCACGCACATGGGAAATCTTATGGTTGGTTCATGGTATTAGTCTGACAGTTTCCGATCCTATGGTTTTGGTCCATGGTATTGCATCCAAAAGAGTTGATCCCAAGTATTGGGTCCATAGTATTGAATTGTTATGGTTTTTGGTCTGTGGTATTGTGAAAGGCCTAAGGCTTAAAAGAGGAAGGAGATCATTTGGCAAGGCATCTTCTGAATGATTGAATATCTGATAAAGTGCTAGATCTAGAATGTTGTGATTGGGTTATGGTGCATATCTGGATCTGAATGAAGGAACCTGAGTGCAAGCAGAAGGATAAGTTCTATTGATGGGTCAAAATCTTAAGGCTAGAATAGTGGTATCTCTATATGATTTTTATTTGTGATATGTGGCACACGCTTGTTCTATAAATCCGATAATCTGGGTTAACTAATATCTGAATGTTTGAAAGAATGAATTAGTAGCGTACATCTCTTGATTTATGTTCTAGCTGATTCTGTTTATTGCTACAGTGTTCTAGGTTCAGAAGTGGGGTGTGATTACTATTATTATGATCTAGGTACAGTTGTCAGAGAAGTGTTTATTTTGATTTAGTTTTGATTGGTGAAAAGGTGATTGGTTGATGCAGAAATTCTTGATGTTTGATTGATGTTATTTGTGGATCTAGTCTGAAAATTTATGAAACGTGGTCCCTGGAAGGAAGAGAAGTTTGTAGTCTTCTGCAGGTAGCAGCCTACGTACTAGTATCTCAACTAGTACAAGAACTAACGGGGTTGTAGCTACCTTCCAGGAGAAGCTGGAAAACGAGAGAGGGTTGTAGCTCTCTGCAAGTAGTAGCCTACGTACTGGTAAAGGACTGCACCAATACAGAATCATTGTAAAAAGAAGTTTCTAATTGAAAAGATATAGACATATTGCAACAGGTGGTTTTCACCCGCATTGGGTTTCCACCTTATATCTTGTGTTCTTGTGTGTGATTGTCTTCTGCTCTATTTTTCTGTTAATGTTCAACATCTATAGAATATTTTAAATTATAAGTCTGTATGGTATACGCGGGTTTACTTATCTGTAGTTGCATATATACATGGTTTTCTCTAACTGAAGTAGCATATATGTTCTGGGTTTGAAAAAGAAAATAATTGGCCAGATAATATTGATTCCCCCCCCCCCTTTCAGTATTATTTCCAACATGATGTGTGTCAAAGGACTCGCAGGCCATTGCAGAGAGATAAGCTGCCTCTGAACCCATAGATGATGTTACAACCTTTCGAGAAATGGGCGATAGATTTTGTGGAACCCATTCAGCCCCAAGGGAAGAAGACATGAGCACGGTACATTATCACTACAACTTAGTATTTGACTCGATGGGCAGAGGCACAACCTATGAAGGACTGCACAGGTGTGACCACTACACAGTTTCTCTTTGAGTATGTACTAACGCGATTTGGGTGTCCAAAGATTTTGATGAATGATCATGGTATGCACTTTCTGAACGAAACGATCAGCGCACTGATAGAGGAATTTCAGGTATATCACTAGAGAATCACACCTTATCACCCACAGGCTAACAAGATAATGGAAATGTTCAATAAGGTACTGCAGAATGCACTAACCAAGGTTTGAAATGCTTACCAAAGTGATTGGAACCTGCGCAACCCGTTGTAATATGGGCCTGTCAGATGACATGCAAAAAGTTGACTGGACAGACACCCTTTAGGCTTGTATATGGTGTTGAAGCAGTGATGCCCATGGAATGCATTGTGCCTATTCTACACAAAGTGGAACTCATGGGTATGACGGATCACAGAGCCCTTGAAGAGAGGCTCATGCGGCTTGCTGAGCTTGAAGAGGAAAGATTTATTGCTAGATTTAACTAACAGGTTCAAAACCAACGTGAAAAATCATGGCATGATTGACACATTAAGTTGCACACCTTTAAGGTAAATGATCTAGTTTTGTTATATGACAACAAGTTTGATGGATTTCCAGGGAAATTTAGAATTCACTGGCTAAGGCCCTTTGTCATTGAGGAGATTACCGATGGTGGAGCAGTTTAATTTGTTAAATAGAACAAAAATCCCTTCCCAGGAAAGGTGAATGGTAGTCAATTGAAGCCATACATTGGTGATCTTGCAAGGTGACTATATGAGGGTAGCATAGTCTTAGTGCTCCAGGCAACTAAAAGGAGGCACGGGACTATAAACTACACTGCCCAAGAGGAGGAACTACGTGATTGGAGGATTATGCAAAACGAGGAAATGTCACAGGGTTCGCGACATCGCGAAGAGAGCTCCACCACCCAGGGAAAAATCACATAGGTCAGTTGGAAAGTGAATGTTAAAGTCACTGTTCATGATTTGACGATAAGAAGGCAGCCAATTGGAGGAGGTGGCTGACATTTAAGACAAAATTTATGGGTAAGATCCTTGGAAATCTGCCGCTAATCTGACATTAATGAACTGAATGTGGGGGGAACGATCAGATTTGAATTAAAAATGGCCTATAGATTATAGGTGGAGGCCTAACGAAAAACACTTAGCATTTTGAACTTTGGGTTGGTGAGATTTCAGACGTGCATGACCCATGCATTCTTCGAAGAATTGCTTGACTACCCAGTGTGTGATTGCTTTCTAGAGTCCAACCGCAATTTCATTTGTGATTTAATCCTAGGATCTGAAGCTATGGACGTTGAAGTAGTGACAGCCGAGGGAGCTATGCCAGAGGTTGTTATTGAGGTAGAAGGAGTTGCTCAGGAGGTTGCAGAGGTACCAATTGAAGTCCCCAAGTCAACAATGCCTAGACCGAAGCCTACCCCAACCAAGGCGAGTGCGAAGGATAAGAAGGGCAAGCAGGTTGCAATACCGATTCGTGCATCGCCTAGAAGAAACTCATAGAAGGACAAGCCCATGACACAGGGAAAGGGAAAAGCTATTAACTTGGAGCTGGAGGAGGAAGAGATTGAGGACATCTCGATGGATGATGAGGATTTAGAGGTGGAAGTAGAGGACATTGAAGTCAACAGTTTTGAACCTATCACTAAGTTTGCCAAATACGTCCCTCCATGTAAAGGCAAGACCAAAGTGTCGAAGGACATCAATGAAAGCAAAGTTTCCCTGCAGATACCTCTGCTACTACATGAGGTTGTCTTTGAAGGACCGCATGTGGGGCAGGTTCCTTTGTTGAAACTAGAAGATTGGGATTTAGCTGACCATAAGAAGTTTGCACACTTGGCGACAGAACAACTAATGCACCGCATTGTTCACACAACCACTGGGATGACCGCATTGGAACCACAGAAGCGGCTCAAGGATGTAGACAAAGCAAGTCTGCTAAACCTGCTATGGGTGCTACACTATAATCGCACACCCATTACAGTATTGGTCATCAAGCAACTGCTATGTTTGCTGCATGATGGGTGTCTGTGGATGGACGAGTCGATACCCATCACCAACATGTTGATCCATAGGATCACATGGCTACCCTATACAAGGGAAAATCCGACCATGATGTTTGGCAGAAAAGGTGATGAACAAGCCCTCACGGAGGCCATGAAGGAGAAATTCAAGCTCGTGAACAAGTTGTGAGGTGATGCCATCTTGAGTATCTACGATCCTACGGTCAAGGTGGCCATGAAGATTTTGGTAGGAAAGGTTATGAGGAAGTGTCACGCAAATGAAGCGCCAGCACCAATCATCGCTCCAATGACCCAATGCACTGAAGGAGTCCAGTTTAATTAGGAATGCTATCTCTGCGGTGAGTTCCTTGCGAACTATCGTGAGGCATAGGAGCTCAGCAAGACCTTCCACTATGCATGGCTCTTGTTGTCCATTATGCTGGTAGCCTGGGAGTTGCCAGAAGACAGTCAATTCCCCTTGGTCACGCCAAACCTACCAGAAGCAGCGAAGTACGCTTCACTATGGGAGACCAAGGATGCTCAGTGAATTAAGGATAGCAAGACCTTTTGGATCCTGATGGAAATGAACATACACATGGCTATCAATTGCAAACCATGATTCTCACCTACTACATTTGCCAAACTATAGGAGTACGTGGACTTCAAGGAAAAATTTCAGCACATATTGATCAGGGCAGAGAAGAACCTTGAGCAGAAGTGGCATGACTTGACTTACTTGGAAATGAATGATGTGAATGATACAGTTCTTGATCGCTGGTCGCAGAGTAGCGCACTACCTCAAACTTGATGGTGGGGTTGAGAAAGTTTGCCACACAGTGCAAAAAGGAGGAGGCCAAGCTCAATATGGTGTAGCTGGCTGAGAAGAGGAAGAAGGAGGTTGTTTCCAAGGCCTAGGTAGAGTGTGATGCGACCCAGCAGGCAGAAATGCAGATAGGCGAAATAGAGTGTGGCTCTGATAAAGGTGCGATACGACCCAACAGGCAGAAACAAGCGAGCAAACAGAGCAGCATGGAGCTGACCTGCAGACGGCGTCATACCACATAAAACATCTAAGAGAACAAGACAAAGTGGGGCCGGAAAATAAATCCAAGGCCAGTAAGACGTCACTGGACCCAATCACCCTCACAGAGGGAGATTTGAATGGCATTGGAGACACGATGCGGCATGTCACCACGGAGGTACTATAGCAGTTCGAGCAGTAGCAACAACAACTATTGGAGGCCATCCAAACGGGTCTACATGAGTTGCAGATCTACACATCACAGGCTGGCACGGTGTACACCAGTCTCACTATCAGTACCTCAGAAGCTGTCAGGATGCTGTGTGAAGGACTCTTGAGTGATAGTGTTACCTGATGGAGCATTGACCACAAAAAATGAAGCTGACAGGCCTGTTGTCAGTGCCCTCAAGGGAGTGGGTTTGAAATTGATAGTGCTCCCTGGTGAGGCACTCAACTTACTACAAGATGGAGTGATCGTAGATCTGAGGGCCCGCGAATAGCGCACTATGCAGGTGATCAGTGAACAGTAGATCAATAATGTACGTCTGGCCCTACAGCAAGACACCACCCTCACTTAGATGGTGGAACTTACTAACACAAATATGTGCATGATTAAGGTCGTGAGGGAAGCCTTCTGAATGGTCCTCGAATTGGCCATTCTTGAGGATGCGGAGGCAGATCAATAGCTCTACAAGCTTGCTACTGGGGTGCACGATGGTCACACAAAGTTGGCTAAGGTTTAGATGGAGCTGAACCTATAGATTGTAGATTTACAGTTGAAGGCCCAGCCTTCAACTTTGCTAGAAGTAAAGGAGCAGTGCACAACCGCTGTCACAAAGGTGATAACGGTGGTAGATAGTGCAGTAGAAGACTGCACACAGCTTTTCAAATAGTCATTCGAGGTCTTGAGGAGCCTGAAGGAGTATCCTAATGTACAATGGCTAGAGGCAGAGATGCGAGAACTACAACAATGCTATGACAAAATAATAGGTACAACGTGCATTGTCGCTCTCGCATAGAGGCTAGCAGAGCTGCAAGAGGCCAAAGCATTGAAGGAACAAGTAGATGTAGCACAACAAAAAGAGGTCATGTTGAAGGCACACTTGAAGCCCTGGTTGGACAAAGCTTATTCGATCACGACCTCTATTGAAGGCAAGGTTGCTAATCTCCAAGCAACTTAGCAGAAGCTTCAGGTTGATAGCTTAGGACCAGTGACAGAGGAGTTTATTGAAGAAGTGAAACAGGAAGAATCACAACGCACCACTGAGGTTGGCATCATATAGGTCGACCTGTCAGGTCTTCATGCCAAGATCTCTGTGCATGCAGAGTGACTCAAGGGCGAGTCACCATGTTTGTTTTGGCGGCCTGTTAGGAACAGGTTCCCCCAAGAGCAGTTTTCGGGCTAAAAGCCCATGTTTTGGGATAATTTTGTAATAAAGTTTTAAAGTCTCCACATTCTGTGGTCGCGGAGCGTGAAGGTGTCAAGAGTCATAAAGGGTTGTCCGCCCTTATTTTGTAAAGTGTTAAGTCAGCTGTAAAGATCTACTGATGGTCTGCAAACCATGAGATTGTATGAAAGGGAGCTAAGGAAGTACGCTCTAGGTAGTGAAGAATTAAGTTAAGGAAGGAAGAAAGTAGCCTTAGTGTTCTCGGGTCTTGGCATTGGTAGAGGCTCTACAACTAAGTGCATAGAGGCCTATGGTGGAAGTCCGCAAGTGAGTGCACGGATCCCTTCAGCTGTGTGTGCAGGGTGGATAGAGTTTGTTTCGTTTCTATACCAATAGGAGTCATAAAATTGAATGACTAAGTTTAAGCCTTGTAATATTGTACATACCTTTGCTTTCTACAAATGTTTTCCGTATTATAAAAAATTAAAAAATGTAAAGAGGGTATGTCCTAAAACAAAAATCAAAGGACAAAGAGAATAAGAGTAGGTCAAAAAATGAAAATATATGAACCCCAAAAACAAAAAGACCATGAAAGTGTGCAAGTCCAAATGCCACTACTATTTACTTTTATGCATAATAATGATTGTGTGAAACTTGTTATTCATGCCACAATCCATGGTAATCAAACTATTTAATCTTTGTTATTCCATGATTTTAATTTTATGTTTATAGATTAGAGAATACAATCTGACCAAACAGTGTAATCTTGGCAGATCATCGCTAGGTAGAGAAAATAAAAGGAACTCATAAGCTTAATCTGAGCCCTTGGATGATATAAGGTTAGAATTAGATAGATTACTTTCCAAAAGAAAAATAGATGAGTAAGGGTTTGCTAGCCCAAATGCACCGTAAGAAATGAAGAAAATATGTTAGAGGTAAGAAATGGGTAATTAGAAGAAAGGTTGCTGAACTACAAAGTTTCTTGGATCAAAGGACATGCATCATGCTGTTACACACCTTTCACCATGTATGGTCAACTATGAAGGCAAAGACAAAGATTTACAAGTTCATATGATTAACTCCCCCTCATTCACTTTCCCCTTTACTTACTAATCTCCTATCCAAAAATAAGTTCTAGTACTTTGAATCCTACAAGTCAATGGGGCTCAAAGCATTTCTCTGACTTTTGGAGGGACCAAACCCTTGGCTTAATGACTTATGGATGCAAGTACTAGAATCCCCTTCATAAACACATTCACCCTTCATAAAAGCCATTTCCCCTCATTACCCTAAGAAAGCCCCTTTTCCTAAGGTTAAATACCTTTTACCTAAGGAAAGTAATACACCCCCCGCAACCCCCCCCCGGATGTAAATCCCTTTCACACTAAAAGCATTTTATCCTAAGTATAAATCTAAATTGTGCAATCACATACCTTTTTCCCTTTCGACTTAGGAAAAAACCTCACTCCTCTCTTTTCATATTAATTAAATAATTTTATTATATAACTCCCCTATAATCCTTTTCCCGTAAATAAATTAAAACCATATATAAAATACCCCGACCTTTAGTTTAAAAAAAAACTAATATAAAATACCCCTTATCCCGATATAACTTCACTTAATTTACCTAACCCCAGTAAAACTTAAGTTAATCCCACATCAGCCTCATTCGACTCCCTAATCCCCCATTAAACCCGACGCGATCACTTTAAACCTACGATTTATTCCTAAACTAATCCCATACCATCGCGATTAAAACCCTGGGCCCCCCTCAACTCCCGTTCACTCCCCCCCTCAAATCTCTCCCACCCGACTACCATCAAATTACAATCTTGTAGATCCAATAGCCTAAAGCTATATCGGTCGCGCCCAATAAACTACCTTTACCCACCCGATAAGGCAGTTTTCCCCCAACCCTAGATGGCTATGTGTCAAGCCCTAACATAGATTGGGTGACCCCTCTTCAAAACCACCCACACCTAAAAGTGGTGTGACGAATCTCAAAAATCGTCTCCCCACCATTCCGATAAACTGCTTTTCCTCAATAAATATGAATTTCGTGTCATTTTTGAAAATATGCCCGTTAAAGTTTTAAACCCCAAGAACCCATGTTTTATCGCCTTTCGCCTGTTTTACTGTGTAAACCTATGAAACCATTCATCGCCACCCTAAGCCTCTGCGATGTAATTTCCCCTCCAATTATGTCCAAAATGCTGTCACAACCCCTTTCCCAAGAATTACTGTGCCAAAAAGCCATCAAACACCCTCCTTGGAGACTGGTGTTTTCTTAAATATTATTGAAATTTTCAGGTTATCAGACTAAGATCAGAGCTTGGATAAAAAATTTTGATACTAATAAAAAAACCTGTTAAAAGCATAAACTCAGAAGAAGAAGACTATTATACAAGGAACGATGATGAATACCAGTACACACAGAGCCGAGAAGAAGACAGTTATACAGAGAAATGACATTCAAAATAGAGCAACCAGACCAGAGATGAAGATGAAAAAAACACATTGAAACTTGATCAAAATCCACTTCTGATTGCTAATACACATAAAAAACATAAGAATTTACTGTTGAAACACACAGTAAAAGGTAAATTGTAAAAGTGAAAATGGAAAAACATAGTAAAGGATAAAGAAAGGTCATCAGAGGGAAAGAGTATCAAATGAAACACACAAGTAACTAAAGCCTCCGGTGTGATGAATTCAACAACAAAGAGCATAAAGAGCTAAAACAAACCATAATAGCTAGCAACACCACAATAAAAGGGACAACATGAAAGCATTTCATTAGCTACCTCTATCTTCCTGCGAGAAGATATTTTCTATTTCCTAGATTAAATCTCAAGTTAGTTTGAGATATTTGTAATAACACCTTAGTATAAATACTTCATAAATCGAAGTATGTAGTTTGGATTCTTAGACATTTCTATAGACTGCTTGATTCAAAGACTGTAAAAGATATTGGAGCATTGACTGAGCTAGCAAGCTGGATTGATGAATAAAGACTAGATATTTCATAGGATTCATGTGCAGAGCGAAGTGTAGACAAGTATTTTCTCACTTTGTTGTTATCTCTTAATTTTTTTCATATTGTTTATCTAAATCTGAATGCTATAACTGGAAGTATTATATCAGAATTTGTTTAATTACACACTGCTATAACAGTTAGGAAAATATATGTTTTCTACAAATAATCTAAATTAAGGAATTCTTAATTGCTCTCTCATCCTCGTTAAAACCTTTTCCATCCCCCTAGCCTAGAGACCTGCACTCTATTCTGCTATCTTGCCCTTTGAACATTCCCTTTAATGAGTTGATCTAGTTCTGCTACCCTTCTTTTGACTCCATATGCCCAATGGTCTAGAGACAAGATTCTATCCATCTATTTCAAGGATTCCACCACCCAATCTTCAATACAAATCAAAACCCCCTTTGAACTTTCATAACTAGCCTAATATCCAAACAAACAAAGCTAAATCCTATAGAGAGAGCCCTCTCTAAGCATTAGGAAGGCTAGGTCCTGATCTCCAAAAGTGGTTAGTGGTTACCCTAGTGATCTCCTTCTTTAACCTTGGGAAATTACTGGGTGATAACATAGTGGCGACTCCGCTGGGGAGAAATAACATTTTCTTCAAGAAATGTTTTACAGGCTTAGATCTAATCTATGATGGTGGACATAGATCAGTCACACAAAGGTTAAAATCATCCACATGGCGACTCCAAATCAATTCCACAATCAAGATTCCACTAGAGGAATGAACCTGAAAGAACTTTATGAAAATATCAGTCTTTTAACTTAGATTGTTATCCAAGACATTATGTTCTTTCTCATTGGTAAAGTTTTTCAATGTATATTGTATTTTAGAGAATATTTTAGATTAATTTTTTATTATTTCCCTTTGAAAATTGTAGATATAAAGTCTCCTTACACATTTGAACATCAATCTTCTAATTCTTATGAAGATCATTTTCCAATTGAGGAGCATCAAACAATCAAGACTAATCATACAATCCCTATACATATTCATGTACCTCATAAAGTTCCTGATAGATATAAGCCACTCATCTTACCTCCTACACTCCATGCTTTCCCTAACGATTATTACAAGTATCTCCCTAGGTTCAATGGAGAGAATGGTATCACTGCTCAGAAACATATTCAAGGTTTTGAGAATTATTTAGACTTATTTGAAATTGATGAAGATGATGTTATTATTAGACTTTTTTCTCTTTCTATGCAAAGTAGAGTAAAGAGTTGGTTCAAGAATTTACCTAATGCAAGCATCTCAAATTTCCAATAGTTTTTCAAAAATTTCCTTGATAGATGGATAGTCAAAGTCAATCTTCTTGTGATCATAGAAGAATATAATCAGTTAAAAAGGCAGCTAGATAAAACAATACAACAATTTTTAGACAAATTTAATCAAGCCTATTATTCAATGCCATCAAATATATGACCTCCCCCTGATTCAGCTCTTTTGCATTACCCAAGAACATTTGATCCAGAGATAGAATTTTAGCTAAGAGAAAGAAACCCCTCAACACTGGAATAGATACAGAGCATTGCAGTAGATGTAGAAGTTAATCTAAAAATTAGAAGAGAAAAGTTGAAAGTAGAAGTAGAGGAAAACAACACTGCAGAGGAAAAACTAGACATTTTGATAAAGAAAATAGAGGAAAGGATGTAGAAGATCACCATGAAAGATGATTTTTTTTCTCAAAATCACCATGATACATTTATTTCACAAAAGGAAGAGGTTGAGAATAATAAACAAATTCCTACTAATTCCAACTACCATAGATCAGAAGATAGATTCATAAAGCAATATGTGGGGGAGAAATATCCTGATCTAATGTGTATGTTTGATGACATTACTTCTTTTGATGATTTGCCCAAATATGATCAATATGATGATAATCATGTTATTTAAATCCAGACTAACTTTACAAAGCAATCAGAAGCTAGTTTGGGGAATAAGGAAATCCAGTTTCACGAGCTTGAAAATAGTTATCACCTTATCCATGTCAGCTATGAAAGTGAAGAAGAAAGTACAGAAAATTTGGAAATAAGTGAAGCTTATTTGCCTCTTTGATTTGAATCATTTCAGTTTTTAAAGGAAATTATGGTATAACATCTCTAAAGAAAAGGATGAATAGCTTGTAGAAACCTATGAAGTTCCATTCAAACCTATATGTAATAAGTTGCAGCAATCCTTTAAAGTTGTTTATAGTCCAGTAGCTAATAGCTTGGATGATGAATGTAATCAGAATTTTTTTCCATTAATAGACTATGAGAGTCAAAATCAAGATGACAATGGTTTCATCATACATACATTTCAATCAGTAGAAATCTCATCACGAAGCTCATTTGAAAGTATGCAGGGTGTTAAAGATAAAAGTGACATTTCAGTTTCATGGCATGAAAGTCATCCAGAACAAGTGTGCAGTTTCTTAAATCAGTTGAACAATAGTGTATATATTTTGGAATATCTTTTTGTATAGTTTTTAGAGTCTACAAATGAAATCAAGTATTTCCTTCTCTGCTCATTGGTTGAAAAGATTATATTTGGCTTTAGAATCTCAGTTTAATCACAAACAAGCCCAAGTAGCAAAATCCATCAATGTATATAATGCTTGAGTGGTTGCATTGGTTGTTTCATTTTACCTAACCAGCAGCCAAAAAGCTGATTAGAGTAAGTAGGTAGGATTTCAGTTTGAATAAATTCAGTTTTTCAGCATCAAGTTTATGTTAGATCAGATTTCAGTTTGCAGAAAAGGGTGTATTTTCAATTCAAAATTTTTAGTGACAAAGATTATACAACAGAGCATATACAGGTGTGGGATTGGCCCAATGGATCAAGCTACTAGTCGATGATGTTCTTGACATTTCACGAGGAAATTCCATCCCCAATTGGAGCCATTGTTAGGTTCCTATACCAATAGGAGTCATAATTTTGAATGACTAATGTTAAGCCTTGTAATAATGTACATACCTCTGCTTTCTGCAAATGTTTTCCATATTATAAAAAATTAAAAAATGTAAAGAGGGTATGTCCTAAAAGAAAAATCAAAGGATGAAAAGAATAAAAGAAGGTCAAAAAATGAAAATATATGAACCCTAAAAACAAAAAGGCCATGAAAGTGTGCAAGTCAAAATGCCACTACTATTTACTTTTATGCATAATAATGATTGTGTGCAACTTGTTATTCAGGCCACAATCCATGGTAATCAAACTATTTAATCTTGGTTATTCCATGATTTTAATTTTATGTTTATAGATTAGAGAATAAAATCTAACCAAACAATGTAATCTTGGCACGCAGATCATAGTTAGGTAGAGAAAATAAAAGGAGCTCATAAGCTTAATAAGAGCCCTTGGATGATATAAGTTTATAATTAGATAGATTAATTTCCAAAAGGAAAATAGATGAATAAGGGTTTCCTAGCATAAATGCACCCTAAGAAATGAAGAAAATATGTTAGAGGTAAGAAATGAGTAAGTAGGAGAAAGGTTTTTGAACTACAAAGTTTCTTGGATCAAAGGACATGAATCATGCTTTTACACACCTTTCACCATGTATGGTCAACTATGAAGGCAAAGACAAAGATTTACAAGTTCATATGATTAACTACCCCTCATTCACTTTCCCCTTTACTTACTAATCTCCTGTCCACAAATAAGTTCTAGTACTTTGAATCCTACAAGTCAAAGGGGCTCAGAGCATTTCTCTAACTTTTGGAGGGACCACACCCTTGACTTAATGACTTATGGATGCAAGTACTAGAATCCCCTTCATAAACACATTCCCCATTCATAAAAGCCATTTCCCATCATTACCCTAAGAAAAACGCTTTTCCTAAGGTTAAACACCTTTTACCTAAAGAATGTAATACCCACCATGTAAATCCCTTTCGCACTAAAAACCCACTAAAAGCGTTTTATCCTAAGTATAAACCTATATTGCCTAATCGCATGCATTTTGCCCTTTCGACGTAGGAAAAAACCTCACTCCATTCTTTTCATATTAATTAACTAATTTTATTATATAACTCTCCTATAACCCTTTTCTCGTAAATAAATTAAAACCCTATATAAAATACCTCGACCTTTAGTTTTAATAGAAACTAATATACACTACCCCTTATCCTGATATAACTTCACTTAATTTACCTAACCCTGGTAAAACTTAAGTTAATCCTGCATCAGCCTCATCTGACTCCCTAATCCCTCATTAAGATTGGCCTGATCACTTTAAACCTGTGATTTATTCCTAAACTAATCCCATACCACCGCAATTAAATAACCCCCCCCCCCCCCCCCCCAACTCTTAGTCATTTCCCCCCACGTAGCTCTCCCACCTAACTACCGTCAAATTGCAATCCCGCGGACCCAATGGCCTAAATCTATATCGGCCATGCCCGATGATCTGCCTTTACCTGCCTGATAAGGCAGTTTTCCCCCGACCCCCGATGGCTACGTGTTGAGCCCCGATGTAGATGGGTGACCCCTCTTCAAAACTACCCACGCCTAAAAGTGGTGCGACGACTCTCAAAAATACCTCCCCACCGTTTTGATAAACCTCTTGTCCTCCATAAATATGAATTGTGTGCCATTTTTGAAAATATGCCCGTTAATGTTTTAAACCCCAAGAACCCATGTTTTCTCGCCTTTCATCCATTTTACTATGTAAACCTATGAAACCCTTCGTTGCCACCCTAAGCCTCTACAATGCGATTTATCCTCCAATTACGTCCAAAGCACTACCACAACCCCTTTCCCAAGCATTCCCATGCTAGCAAGCCATCAAACACCCTTCTTGAAGACCAGTGTTTTCTTAAATATTATTGAATTTTTCAGGTTATCAGACTAAGATCAGAGCTTGGATAAACAACTCTGATACTAGTCACGGAACTTGTTTACTCCAAGACTCAACCAAAAACCTGTTAAAAGCATAAACTCATAATAAGAAGACTAGTATACAAGGAACAAAGATGAATAACAATACACACAGAACCAAGAAGAAGACAGTTATACAGAGTAGTGACATTCAAAATAGAGCAACCAGACCAGAGATGCAGATGAATAAAACACACTGAAACATGATCAAATTCCACTTTTGACTGCTGATACACATAAAAAACATAAGAATTTACTATTGAAACACACAGTAAAAGATAAATTGTAACAGTAAAAAGTGAAGAACATAGTAAAGGATAAAGACAGGTCATCAGAGGGAAAGAGTATCAATGACAGAGTATCAAATGAAAGACACAAGTAACTAAAGCCTCCATCGTGATGAATTCAAAAGCAAAAAGCATAAAGATCTCAAACAAATGATAATAGCCAGCAACACCACAGTAAAACGTACATCATGAAAGCATTTGATTAGCTACCTCTATCTTCCAGCGAGAAGATATTTTCTATTTCCTAGATTAAATCTCAAGTTAGTTTGAGATATTTGTAATAACACCTTAGTATAAATACTTCATAAATTGATGTAGTGTGGATTCTTAGACATTTTTATAGACTACTTGATTGAAAGACTGTAAAAGCTATTGGAGCATTGACTGAGCCAGCAAGCTGGATTGATGAATAAAGACAAGATATTTCATAGGATTCATGTGCAAAGCGAAGTGTAGACAAGTATTTTCTCACATTGTTGTTATCTCTTAAAGTTTTTCATATTTTTTTATCTAAATCTGAATGCCATAACTAGAAGTATTATATCATAATTTGTTTAATTACACTCTACTTTAACAGCTAGGCAAATATACGTTTTCTACAACTAATCTAAGTTAAGGAATTCTTAATTGCTCCTTAGTTTAGGTTGTTTCTTTTAATCTATAGTAAATTATTATTAATTTCCCTTTGTTTCCAATTACCCCCTTGTTCCTTATTTCAATCCCGGTCTGAGAACTCTTAATTACTCTCTCACCCTAGTTAAAACCTTTTCCATCCCCCTGGCCTAAAGACTTGCACTCTATTTTGCTATCTTGCCCTTTAAACATTCCCTTTAATGAGTTGATCTAGTTTTGCTCCCCTTCTTTTGACTCCATATGCCCAATGGTCTAGAGACAACATTCTATCCATCTGTTTCAAGGATTCCACCACCCAAACTTCAATACAGATCAAAACCCCCCTTGAACTTTCATAACTAGCCTAATATCCAAACAAAGAAAGATAAATCCTATATAGGGAGCCCTCTCTAAGCATTAGGAAGGCTAGGTCCTAATCTCCAAAAGTGGTTAGTGGTTACTCCAGTGATCTCCTTCTTTAACCTTGGGAAATTACTGGGTGATAACAGATTCTATATTAAATTGGAGGATATCAATAAAGAGAAGTATTCGACAAATTCTGTGTATTTAGTTCTTATTAATGCATCTGATTACATTGCATTTTGGGTTTAATTTACAATGTTTATTTGATGCACGAATATATATGATTATATCATTTAATTGAGCGTAAGTAAGGATATCGGTTTACGTGGTGCTAACTATGATAGATTAGTAAAATAAGTAAAACACTTGATAACTTGGGAACCTATACAATACATTGTCATAGCTATGCGAAGGTACCTAGACCACAAGTTAGAGTTGCACGAAGGTACCTAGACCATGGGTTAGAGTTGCACGAAGGTCAATCGTACATCTGTCCCTGGTGCGAAAGTAGGGACAGAGGGTATAAACTGACATCACAACCATCTCAGGGTGTGGAAACTTGGTTCCATCATCCCCCCACGTTGCTTCGAGTGAGACTTCATTCCATGCTCCACGAGCTGATGCCGAAAGGGACAGTAGTTTAAGGATTTGTTTGGCTAACTATTTCTGAACCTAGTTTAGGCCCCACAAAGCCAACAGATCTCGGTCCCAGCAACGGAACCATTTGTTGGCTTAGGGGGTCCTAACCCAAGTTCAAAGTTAGTCGTGCCAAACAAATCCCTACACTACTGGCCCTTTCGACATCAATCCACAACGCACAGACTGAAGTCTCACCTGAAGAAGTATTGGGGGATATTGGAACCAAGTTTTTGCACCCAGAGATCAATGTGATTCCTTTTGGTGACCTAGATCTGCCTTCTTTCATACCTCTCTACTCCTGTAGCCTATTGTTGTAACTTTATCCAACTAGCCTCTAGAACTTTGTGAAGGTCTACGATCGGCTTTGCAGGCCCTGAACTAGTCAATTAGCTAGTTACGCGTGTTTTAGATTACCCTTAGACCATTATTTTCTCAGATCCACTTAAGCATTTGATAACTTTAACATAAAGCGTTATAATCTTCACATAATCACTTTACATTAATTGTGTTCAGATAACATTGTATAACAAGTAAATTCACACATCAATACATCATTATTTCATAAACCCATTATTCATCACACCATAAAGTGCATTCATACATAACAGAAGATAATAGATAAAACACAAGAATTTCTACAAGAATATTCTTTATTGATATTCAGTTAAGCTTGCAGAATCAAACTTCCCTGCGCACTCAGCTACAGGGGTCCATGCACTTAGCTGCAGACACTACTCTAGGCCTCTGTGCACTCAACTGCAAAGCCTTTCCCTCCTCTAAGACTTCTACTTCTGTGCTAGACTTCTTTTATTGTACCCATAGACTTCTTCTTACTTACTTGCCTTAGACATTTCTAAGACACATCTATTTATACAATCCCATGGTCCACAGACCATGGGTAGATCTTCAAAGCCAACACAAGTTACATAAATGAAGGGTAAAACCCTTTTTTATTCTTTAACTAAATACACTCTCCACAACCACAACTTGCAGATACTTTACATCATTTTACATCAAAACTTGGGCTTTTGCCCCAAAACTAACCTAGAGGACCCCATCCCAACATTTGTTTTAGAATATTAAATACGAAGTTTGAATCTACAAGGAAGTTATACACCATCAATAACATTATTACCCAGAATCTTGTATAGTGTTCCAATCCAAAGTCTCTACATTAATACGAGTGCTCCCCAAACCATCTTGTAGGCATCTTTATCAAATAATGTTTTTACGCCTACATCATCTATCTTTCTTGTAGAAATCAGATTTCTGTCCAATGCAAGAATATGCAAAACACTAATAAGTGTTCTAATTCTTCCACCTTGCAACTTCAACTTGAATTCTCCATGTCCAATGATTCTAGCCTTCATTTCATTCCATAAGAAAAAAAACACCGCCATCATATTTTCATACTCATAGAGCCACTCCATATGGGGAGTGAAGTGAAAGGATGCACCTGATTCAATCAAACATGCGTTGTGATCTACATGTGTACTTGAAGAAGAAGCCAAGTAAACATCCCCACCTTCATCTGAGGTGGTTTTCACCTCTGTATAATGAGCATCATCAGATCTTTTTCCTTCCTTAGGAGCTTTAGATCTACATTCCTTCTTGCAGTGCCCTTCCTTTCCATATTTGCTGCACACCTTTACAAGTTTTCCTGGATATTTATATCTACATATAGATTTAGATCTCCCACTCGAGGACTTATTTTTGTTTCTGTTCTGGGACCTTTCTCATACATATAGGGCATATCCATTATGCCTCTCCATATTTTTCTATCTCATCTCCTTCGACAACAAGGATGAGACTATTTCATCAAACTTTAAGTTAGTTGTATTGCTACCTATTGCAACAACTAGAATATCCCATAAATCTGGTAAATAACATAGCATACCAATTTAATTATCTTTGTCTGAAAGTTTTATATCAATCGATAACATCTGGCATACGACAATATAAAAGATTTTTAGATGCTCTATCACTGAGTCTCCATCCTTCATCCTTAGGTTATGCAAATTTTTTAGCAGGAATAGTTTGTTCACCAAAGACTAAGATTAGAAAAAATTCCCTAACTTAACCCACAAATCCTCCACCATAGATTCCCCTAATACATTCAATAATGCTGAATCTAAGAGAGAAAATCATATTATTTAACTTCGCCTAGTATTCTCTTGACATTCCTGTCAAATTCATGCCTGGACATACAGTAATCCATTGATCCTGGTCCATTAATCGATCCTCCATCTTAAGATTCCACAAATCAAAACTCTAACAATTGAATTTATTGATCTCTATTTTTCCACTATTCAGCATCTTCTTTCACTGCAAGAATTGATCCCCCAAATCTCTCACTGAACAGGGTCTACTACAGGTCTAAGAAAAACTAGTTAGCAACAAAGGCGTCTAGTTGAAACCAAAATACCTTTGATACCAAATGTAGGTTTTAACCCCTGTATAGAAAATACTTGCAAATGAATTATTAAAATAGAAGATATATAATGGTGTGAACATAAAAAAAATATACACAAAGAGTTTCCCATGGATCCCAAAATTGGGACTACCATATTGATTTTTCATTATATTCCTTTCATTGTTACAATAAATATATATAAATTATGAAGTATTCATATACCCCAATCCACCAACCCTATATTAGAAAATAATCATAGCTCCCTTGACCGAATATACAAAATATACTGGCAAAAAACCATCATTCCCAAAACCATGTGCAAATCCCATACAAAAACCATGGGTAGGTCTGCCACCATCCTTGGGTCCACATAAAAAAAAAAATCTCAAGGTTCTTCCTCAGACCCCTGCATGGTGGCTACTACCTCCCTAAAACCCCTAGGTAGGGGCACCTGCTACCCCGCCCTGTGACCGCCCCCCCCCGATGCACCCAATGCAACATACGTCACGTGGAGCTAGTTATTGAAAGAATATAACACACATTGTTACATATTTTTGGAATAATATTGTGTAATATGTGTAATCCATCCAACATTTTGAATGGTAACTCCATCCATTATCAAGGACCAAAGAGATATAACGCTCCCTTTGAGAACTGATGATGGATGGAATTACCATCTGAAACGTTGGATGGATGACACATATTAGACAATGTTATTCTTGAAATCTCTAACAATATGAATAATTGTGGAACTTTCCAATCACTCTTATAACGCACACCCAACATTCTCCCACTTGTTGTTTTATTTCCACACAGGGGGTTAAAGGAGATCTTAGTCATTAGTCTAGCCCTGCAATGTCCATTATTTCTCTACACCAAGAAAAATTTTCAGTGCTCACAGACTTTGTCAATGCATCTGCAGCATTCTTCAAAGTGTCTACCGTTATCAGCAACACCTTTTTGTCCTCAACCATATCCCTGACAAAGTGATACTAAACATCAATTTGATATGTATTTGAATGATAATCAAGGTTATTTGCCAATAAAATTGCACTTTAGTTGTCACAGTATATCCTTATAGCTCGTTGTGACAACCCCATACTTGAACACAATATTTGCAACCAAACTTCTTCCTTTCATGCATGAGTGGCTACCTATATTCAACCTATGTAGTCGAAAGCACCACTATAGAATGCATATTTCTCATCCAACTAATTTCTTCTCCGAATAGGTTAAAGACATACCCACTTCTAGATATTCTTTGATCTAGATATCCAACCTAGTCTACATCAAAAGTCCATGGATGTAAAAAAATCTATCTAATCCTGGTCTTCCTTGGTAGCACAAGTCAGAATCACTATTTCCACACAAATACCTGAAAACCCACTTGACTATTTCCTAATGCTCCTTCCCTGGTTTTGAAATAAACCTGCTCAATACTCCCACTACATGTGTAATTTCTAGTCTACTATAGACCATTTCATACATCATTCTACCAACTGCACTCATATGTCTAACAAGGGACATGTCCTCTTCCCCTTCTTTTATTTTAGGACATTGTTCAAAAAAATAACTTCACCGACAGGAATTGGAACCTTCAGTGGTTTGTTATACTGCATATTAAACCTGTATAGTATTGTCTCAACATACTACCTCTAGTTTAACCAAAGCTTCCTCTTTTCCCTATCTCGTTTAATTTCTATGCCCAAAATATAATTTGCATCACCAAGATCCTTCATGTTGAATTTGGAGGACAATTGGGTGTTCAAATCTTGGATGATTTATTTGTTATTTCTAGTCAGTAACATATCATCCATATATAAGACTAAATAAATAACATGGTCACCAATTAATTTAAAATACACACAGTGATCTACTTTTCTTCTAGTGAAGCCACATCCCTAAATATATGTATCAAATTTATGATACCACAAGCTTGGTGAATTTTTTAACCCAGATTTTTTCAACCTGCATATCATTTATTTTTTAACCTTCATAGCAAAGCCTTCAGGTTGCTTCATGTAGATCTATTCTTCCATATCCAAAATTTTGTATTCACATCCATATGTTCTACCTCAAAACCAAAAGCAAAAGAAACCGATAAAATTAATCTAATAGAAGCTAAGTTGGCAACAAGAGAAAAAATATCATTGAAATCAATTCCCGACACCTAGGAATAACCTTTTTCTACCAACCGAGATATTTGTTTCTCCACCATGCCTTTTGCATTCATCTTCTATTTAAACACCCATTTTCTTCCAATGGGTTTCCTTCCAGTCAAACAAATACACTAGATCCGAAGCCTAATTTTTGTCCAAATATGCCATTTCATCAACCATGGCCTCTTTCCATAGTTTTCCATCCTCTCCATCTACTACGTCCTTTACAGTTCTAGGATCATCAACAGTAATAGATAAAAAAAAATAGAATAGAAAGTAGATGGACTATACCTTTTCGGGTGCCTTCTCTCTCGAACTGATCTTCTCAAAACTTGAGTTTGTGGCTCTTCCTCTTCTGATTATTGTTCTATTGTAGAGTCTTATTCTTCTTCCTTTAGCTAAAACTCTATCTTATCGTTTACTTTGGTAGGATTTCATGTTTAATAACATATTTCACCTCTCTAAACACAACATCTTACATGTACACAACCTTCATTGTTTCTAGGTTCCAAAGCCTATAACCTTTTAAACGGTCCTTATATCCAATAAAAATGCATCTTTCATATTTACTATCCAACTTGGTTCTTTTATCCTTTAGGAGATGTACATATGCATCACATCCAAATACCCTCATATGTGAAACAGAGGGTTTCTTACCAGTCCATACCTCATGTGGTGTCTTATCCTCCAACATTGATGAAGGTGATCTGTTAACCAGGTAACATGTAGTATCTACGATTTCTACCCAGAATACCTATCCAAACTTGACACCACTAAGCATGGTTCTTTGCTTTGCCATCAATGTCTTGTTAATTCTATATGCAACTCCATTTTGTTGAGGTTTTTATGGATTAGTATTTTGTCATTCCATACCACAAATATTATAGAACTCTTCAAATTCCTTCTTTTAAAACTCTCCACCATTATCTTTTCTCAACACCTTAATATTATTCTTTGTTTTATTTTTCACCATAGCCTTAAATTATTTAAACTTGCGAAAGACTTCAAATTTCTTCTAGAGGAAAAATATTCATGTACTCCTTGATAATTAATCTATAAATGAGACATAGTACACAAACTTACCCAGTGATGGAAACGACACAAGTCCAAACACATCACTGTGTACAAGCTCTAATATCATTTTCACCCTCTCAGCACTAGAGGGGAAACTCACCCGATTCTACTTCCCATATACACAATGTTCACGCAAATTGAAATCCAGAGAGAAATTAGACATACCTTCTAAAATACCATTACCATGAAGTATTTGAAGTCCCTTCTCTCCAATATGTCCAAGCCTTTGAGTCCATAGCATCGTATTTTCTCTAGAGACCACCAAGTTTTCTACTCCACTTTCAGGAACCAAAAAACTATTGTACCCAACAACAACAGTGCTAATAATAAGCTTGTAAAAAGTCTAATATGAACTCCCCACATCAATACCAGTGCTCCCTGAACCATCTTGTAAGTATCTTTCTCAAACACTATTTTCACACCTGGGTCATCCATCTTGCTTACACAAATCAGATTTCTGGATAATGCATGAATATGCAAAAAACTAGGAAGTCTTCTAATCCTCCTACCTTGAAAATTTAGCTTGAATTTTCCGCATCTGATGATTTTTGCATTCCTGTCATCCCCTAAGAAGACATCACCACCATTATATTTCCCATACTTGCTGAACCACTCCATATGGAGAGTGAAGTGAAAGGATGCACCTGAGTCAATCAAACATCCCTCATGATCTACATGTGTACTTGAAGAAGAAGCTAAGTACACATGCCCACCTTTATCTGAGGTGGTTTTCATCTTTGCAGAAGGAGAATCATAATATCCCTTCCCTCTCTTAGGAGATTTAGATCTATAGTCCCTTTTGTAGTGCCCTTCCTTTCCACATTTCCATCACACCTTTACAGGTTTCCCTGGAGATTTATATCTCCCTCTAGATTTATATCTCCCACTTGTGGAATTATTTTTGTTTCTATTATAGGATTTTCCTCGTACATACAAGGTATATCCTTTTTTCTCTCTATATTTTTCCATCTCATCTTCTCTAACAAAAAGGATGAGACTATTTGATCAAACTTTAAGGTAGTTGTATTTCCACCTATTGCAACAACTATATTATCCCACGAATCTAGTAGATAACATAGAAAATTGATGCATTTATATTCATTTGAAATTTTTATATCAAAAAATAACAACTAGCTTATCAAAATATTATTTAAGGTGTTCATATGCTCTGTCATTGTGTCTCCATCCTTCATCCTTATCTTATATAAAATTTTCTGCAGAAATAGTTTTTTCACCAGAGACATACATCGGTACAAAGTCCGTAACTTGACCTAAAAATTATTCATCTTAGCTTCCCCTAATATATCCAACATTACTGAATCTGAGAGACACAATCGTATTGTGCTCTTCAACTTATGATCTAACTTCATCCAATCTTTTGCCGACATTCCTATCAGTATCGTTCCTAGATCTACAACAACCCATTGATCTAGATCCACTAACAGATCCTCCATCTTTAGCTTCCACAAATAAAAACTCTGACCATTAAATTTCTTGATCTCTATCTTTCCACTGTTCTCTATCTTCTTTCACTGCAAGAATTAATCACGCAGATCTCCCATCGAACAATGTCTACCATAGTCTTGAGCAAAACCCCTAAACAAAAAATGCATCCCTTTGAAGATAAAACCACTCCGATACCAAGCATAGGTTTTAACCTTATATAGAAAATACCTACAAACAAATTCTTAAAATAGAATATATATAATGGTGAGAACATAAAACAATATGCACAAACAGTTTCCCCTGGATCCCAAAACCAGGACTACCAGATTGATATATTCAACATTACTGAATATGAGAGACACAATCATATTGTGTTCTTCACCTTACGATCCAACTTCACCCAATCTTCTGCTGAAATTCTTATTAGTATTGTGCCTGGATCTACAACAACCCATTGATTTAGATCAACCAACAGATCCTCCATCTTGAGCTTCTACAAATCAAACTTTCACCATTAAATTTCTTGATCTCTATATTTCCACTGTTGTCTATCTTCTTTCATTCCAAGAATTAATCACGCAGATCTCCCACCGAATATGGTCTACCACAGTCCTGAGAAAAACCCCTGAACAAAAATGCATCCCTTTGAAGACAAAACCTCTCTAATACCAAGCATAGGTTTTAACCCTATATAGAAATTACCTGTAAACGAATTCTTAAAATAGAATATATATAATGGTGAGAACATAAAAATATATACACAAAGGGTTTCCCCTGGATCCAAAAACCAAAATTACCAGATTGATTTTTCATTTTATTCCTTTGAATGTTACAATACATACATACATACATACATACATAATACATACATACATACATACATACATACATACTATATACATACCTTACATACATACATTAATACATACATACATATACAACATAATACAACATACATACATATACATATATATATATATATTATAATATATAATATATATATATATATAATATATATATAATATATATATCCTTCATAAACCCCAATCCACTAACCACAGATTATAGCATAGAAGTAGTTCTCTTGACCAGTTATACAAAATAACATGGGCATAAAAACATCATGCCCAAAACCATGTGAAAAACCCATGCACAAAACCATGGGTAGGTTCGCCCACCATTTTTGGGCCTGCATGGAAATAAAATTTCCCAGGGTGTTGGTTTCGAACCCATGTAGGGGGGTTGTCACCCCTCTCTAACCCCCCCACTATGCCCAATGCAACATACAATGTGTGGATATAGTCATGGAAAGGATATAAAACACACCCAAGATTCTCCCACTTGTTGTTTTCTTTCCACACAAGGTGCCAAGGGATAGATTAGTAATTGGTCCAGCCTTGCAATGCCCATTGTTCTCTACACCAAGAAAACTTCTCAATGCTCACAAAATTCATCAATGCATCTACAATATTCTTCAAAGTGTCCACCTTTATGACCAACACCTTTTTGTCCTCAACCATATCCATCATAAAGTGATACTGGACTTTCATGTGATTTTCTTCTAATGATAAGCATGGTTCTTTTCCAAGAAAATTGCACTTTGACTATCACAGTCTATCCTTATAGCTTGTTGTACCAACCCCCTACTTGAACAAAATATTTGCAAACAAACTACTTCCTTGATTTCATGAGTGGTTGCCATCTATTCATCTTATGTACTCGAAATTTCCACTACATACTACCTCTTAGCTCATCAAAGTAACTACTCCTCCAAATAGGTTAAAGACATACCCACTTGAAGATCTTCTCTAATCTAGATCTCCATCCCCATTTGCATCAACAAAGACATGGATGTCAAAAACTATGTCTAATCCTGATATTCCTTGGTAGCACAAACCATAATCACTACTACCACGCAAATACCTTAAAACTATATTCATTGCTACCCAATGCTCCTTCCATAGTTTTTACATAAAACTGCTCAATATTGCCATTGCATGTGCAATTTATAGTCTAGTACAGACCATTTCATACATTAGGATACCAGTTGCACTTGCATATGGAACATGGGACATGTCCTCTTCCTCTTCTTATGTCTTAGGACACTATTCAGTAGATAACTTTGCACCTACAGGAATTGGAACTTTCACCAATTTGTTATGCTACATACTGAACCTCTGCAATATTGTCTCGACACACTTCCTATATCCTTCATATTTGATGTGGAGGACAATTATGTCTTTAAATCCTGGATAATTTATTTATTATTTCAATTCAGTAACATATCATCCATATACAAGACCAAATAAATAATACATTCACCAATTAATTTAAAATACACATAGTGATCTACTTTTCATCTAGGGAAGCCAACTCCCCATATGTATGTATGAAATTTCCGATACCACAACCTTGGTGACTGTTTTAACCCATACAAAGACCTTTTTAATATGCATAGTAGTTCTTTCTTACCCTTCATGCAATGCCTTCAGGTTGCTTCATGTAGATCTCTTCTTTTAGATTGGCGTGAAGAAATGTTGTCTTCACATTCATCTATTCTACCTCAAAATAAAAAGTAGCAACAGTAGATAAAAGTAATATAATAGAAGCTAACTTGGAAATCAGAGAAAAAATATCACCGAAATATTTTCCGAGCACCTAGGAATAACCATTTTCTACTAATTGAGATTTTTATTTCTCCACATTTCCTTCTGCATTCGTCTTCTTCTTAAATGCCAATTTTTTTCCAATGGGTTTCCTTCCGACCTGAAAATCCTCTAGATCCTAATACTTATTTTTATCCAAAGATTTCATGTCATCAGCCATGGTCTCTTTCTAGAGTTTTCCATCCAATGAATCTACTATCCCCCTAATAGTTCTAGAATCATCATCATTAACAGATAAAGAAAAAATTGAACAAAAATCAGATAGATTATAGATTTTTGGCTACCTTCTCGCTCAAATTGGTCTTTCGAAAACTCAATTTTGCGGGTCTTCCTCTTCTGATTCATGTTCTGTCGTAGAGTCTGACTCTTCCTCCCTTCACTCAAACTCTATCTTTTAAGGTTCCTTTAGTAGGAATTTATGTTTAATAACATATTTCACCTCTCTAAACACCACATCTCATTTGTACACAACCTTCCTTCTTTATGGGTTCCAAAACTTATAACCTTTTAAACCATCCTTATATCCAATAAAAATGCACCTTTCATATTTACTATCCAACTTGGTTCTTTTCTCCTTTGGAACATGTACATATGCGTATAACTCACAAAATAGAAGAAAAGGTAGGTCAACGACTTCAAAATCAATCTCTTTGAGGAAAAAACCACCTTTACATTACAAAAGTGAAAAATTCTTGTATGATTCAAATGAAAAAACCTCCTTTCTATATATAAGAGTCTAAGGGGTCACAATATAATCAGAGCCGACATAACAATAATAATGTAAGGGCACAAAAATAACAATCGTGGGCTTCTATGGGGCACAATAATAACAATATGGGGACAACATGTGCACAAAAATAATAATAAGGGGCTACAATAACAATAATAATAAGGGAATACACTAGTATTATAGGGACCTAACATGCCGCTCTCCTTCAAAAAAATGTTGTCCTCAACTCTTGATTAGTTTTGGATGCTTTTGTATAAAATTTTCATCCTCCCATGTGGACTCTTCAGTGGGTAAGTTCTTCCACTTGATCAGATACTCTAAAATTGATCAATTTCGTAGCTACCAACTTATTGTTTCTATGACTGTATTAGGTTCCAATATGACTTTTCCTTCCTTGTCAAGTTATGGCAATATTATTTGAACTAGGATCTTATCACCTATAACCTTCTTTAAGCATGACACATCGAAAAATGGGTGCACACGAGAAGATGTCAGAAGCTCCAATTTGTATGTGATAATGTTAATATTATCTAACACCTTGTATGGACCATACTACTTTGGTGATAATTTATTATCCTTCTTAGCTTTCTTGAGGAACATTTGTTTGTATGGCTATAGTCGTAGAAATACCAAGTCACCTACATCAAAATTGCTTTCATTGTGATGTTGATCTTCCTATTGTTTCATTCTATTATGTGCCAACGTGAGGTTATCCTTTAAGAGTTGGATAACTTGTTGTTGATACTCGATGTCATCTTCCACTACTTGAACCTTAAATTTTTCTCTTAAAGATGATGTGATGGACGGTGGATGATGTCCATAAAGTGCCATAAATGGGGTAATTTTTGCTGCAGTATGGAAGGAAGTATTATACCACCATCCAACCATAGGAAACCAATTGACTCATTGTGTCTATTTACCAGATATAAGGAAATGAAGATATCCTTCCAAACATTTCTTCACTATCTCAGTTTTCCCATCAGATTGGGGACGATAAGATGAACTATGAGCTAACGGAGTACCCAGACAAGAAAATAATTATGTCTAGAAATTTCTAGTGAAAATGGGGTCTCTTTCACTTACAATAATCTTTGGGTTTCCATGTAGCTTTTGAGTTGTTTCCATAAATACAGTAGCAACTATAATGGCTTTAAACGGATGAGATAATGCACAAAATTGTGCATACTTGGTAAGTCTATCAGCTGGCACCATGATGAAAATCTTTCCTTCAGACTTTGATAAAATCCATTGAAGCCTCCTCCCATCGTTGACTTGGAATGGATAAAGGTTGTAAGAGACCTGGGGTCTGTATGAACTTTATTTTGTTGGAAAACCAAACATTCTGCCACAATCTTTTAAATATCATATTTAAGGCCATCCCAAAAAAATTCCTTCTTAACCCTCTAGTAAGTTTTTAAAAATTATGATAGCCCTCCTAAGGTAGAGGTGTGCAATTCCAGAACAATATTTGGTTTGGCTTGGGAATTCTTATAGAGCTATAAGCGATATTGGTACCATAATGAATCATTTTTCCAGCTAAATGTATCATATGTAATGGGATCCTACCGTGACGTTTTAATGAGTTCCCACACTTCTTCACCATTCTTCCTTTCGTTCCTTGCTTCATTTATCCAATCTAGTTGGATAATATGAATGGCGCAAAATAATGCTTCCACATCCTCATCCTTTCTTGAGATTGCATCTGCACAACATTTTTCTTCCCTTTTTTGTAGATGATTTCAAAAACATAACCCAACATCTTTGTGACCCATTTTTAATGCTCTTGTGAAGATAACCTTGAAGTGTCTTCCCAAGACTATCATGATCATTTTTACCTTGAAGTGTCTTCCCATTAGGTAAGGTTGTAATTTCTTAAGTGCATGCAGTATTGCCAACATTTCCTTCTCATAAATAGATTTGTGTAAATACTTTCCTTTGATTGGAAAACTTTCGAAAGAAATGGGTCTTCCTTCTTGTATTAAAGTAGCACCAATTCCATTTCCTAAGGCATCCCATTCCACAATAAAGGATTTTGTGAAGTCTGGCGTAGCTAAGACTGGTGCTTGGCACATTACCTCTTTAAGATGTTCGAAGGCCTTCATTGCTTCTAGAGTTCAATAAATTGCATATTTCTTCAGTAATGTTGTTGTTAGAAATAATACTGAGAGGGAGGTGAATCAGTATTATCTGATCAATAATTTTTCTTTTCTCAAACAATCAATCAATCAGACTCAATTTCCTTATACATTCATTTCTACTTTCAGATCTAGACATCTTTGACAATGAGTAGTAAAACAATAGTACTAATAAAATAGATCAGTCATTTCTGATTAGCATACTTTTCTTTTGCATACACTACTTGGAAAAGATGAACCGATGTGTATACACAACTTCACCAAAGTGAACCAGCGTATAGATCTACAAATACTTACTTATAACTTTGCAACCATTCCAGACTTCAGACATACCCAAATCATGGCATATAAAGGATAAAACATTTGTTGGAATTTAGATCTAGCTTATCCATTATCAGATCACATAAGATAAGTCATTATGATTTTCATCCATTATTGGATCTCATCCATCATCAAACACTCAAGTGCATACTTAGTTCAGATCAAATCATTAGAAATCCATAACGTGCTTTTGATCTAACACTTCATCAGATATTCATTCCTATTCCCTTAGCGTTTTTCTCTTCTCCTCCTTATATAGTTTTGGCCTTTCTCAATACCTTGAACCAAAACCACTTAGGACCAATACCTCGGATAAAATACCTCAGACAAAATACCTCGGACCAAAACCTTGGACTAATACCTTGGACCAAAAACCTCGGACCAATACCTTGTCCAAAACCTCGAACCAATACCTCAGACAAAAACCTTGGACCAATACATAGTACCAAAACCTTGATTTTCCATCCCATACGCGCTTTTCCTTCTATGAAAGTGTGTGCATATGTATACGCTCCTTTTGTTCCATGAGCCTCCATGTATATGCTACTTGGACAAGGAGAACCAATGTATACTTCTTAAACCATTCTCTTTCTTCAATTTCTTGATTCTGATCTGTAGTCCATTGTTCCTTCATCCTATTCTTTTTTACCAATGCCCTGTTACCTCTGAATAGACCTGTTATAATGTGATTTTCCATATTACTTCTATAATCATTCCTTCGAACTACCCTGCATTTTTTCACATCTATAAACACAACTGCCATGCATTCTGTCACATCTGATATCTCTCCTGTAGATTCATCTAGTTACATAAATTCATCTAGTTACCATATACAAGTGAGTTGTTCTGCTATGAGTGGGTTTCCATCAAGTGCAACACATGCATCATAATGCCAACAATTGTTAGAGGTGCCACTATTTTCCCATAATTCTTAACAAACTTGGGATAATACCCTATCCACCCAAGGAATCCTCGCATATGCTTTATGAATGTGGGTATTTTCCATTTGTTAATGGATTTAATTTTGCTAGGGTCTACCTTAACACCTTCATGAGATACAATATGACCTAGATATTCCACCTCTTGTACTCCAAAGAAACATTTGGAGGATTTTTCATATAATTGTTTCTCCTCCAATAGTTTGAGCACCCTGTCAACATGTTGAACATGCTCCTTCTAAGACTTACTGTAGATTATTATATCATCAAAAAACACTAACACAAATTTTCTAAGGAAGGGTTTGAAAATGGAATTCATCAAACCTTGAAATGTAGAAGGTGCATTGGTAAGGCCAAAAGGCATGACAAAAAAATCATAATGACCCTCGTGAGTTGTAAATGTTGTTTTTAGAATGTCTTCAATCTTCATTCTGATTTGATGATATCCTGAATGAATATCCAACTTGGTGAAGTAAATTGCTCCATGTAATTCATCCAATAATTCATCAATGACAAGAATGGGAAATTTATATTTAATAGTGAGCTTGATGAGCTCCCTATAATCCAAACACATGCACCATGATCCATCCTTTTTGTGAACCAATACTACTGGAGAAAACAAAGAACTCTGGCTAGGTTGAATTATACCAGCCTCTAGCATTTCTGCAACCATATATTCAATTTCACTCTTTTGGGCATATGGATATCTGTAAGGCTTGATGTTTGGAGGAAAAAATCCTGGAATCAAATGAGTAGCATTATCATGATCACGAATAGGTGGGAGGCCTTTGGGAGTCTCAAATACCATGGAATGATTGTCCAAATTGTTTTGGAGATCTAGAGAAATAGATGATTTCGATATGGGTACCTCTAGTGAACATAATTGTGAAATTATGACCCATTTTTATTTCTTTAGAATCTTTTTCATGTTGTTAGAGTTGATTATCTTTCCCGGTTTTCCTGTGATACCCCTTAATTCAACTTCCTTTCCTTCCGAAAAAAATTCAAGAAAATTTCTTGAAAATTAAAAGTTATTATACCCAAATATTGTAGCCGTTGGACTCCTAGTACAACATCAGCACCACCCATTGGAATAGAAAGCATTGAACTATTCAATATATATTCTCCCATGGATAGCTTGATATTATGGAACTTTCTAGAGAAATTTATGGTTCCTCCATTTGCAACCATCACTTGACACTCTGGTGCCATATAGAGGAAGTCATTTAATTGCTTGGCTATCTTACAATGAATAAAATTATGTGTACTACCCGAATCAATCAACACTATTGCCTTTTTCTTCTTGATATGTCCTTCTATCTTGAGGGTTTGAGGAGTGGTAATTCCTGCCAATGCATTCCAAGATATGGTTGGATTCATTTATTCTTTCTCTAGGGTTGGTTCCTGGTGTATATCCTCTTCTTTTGACGTTTCTTATTCCTTTTCTTTCTCCTCTTCAAAATCTATGTAAAATAATTTCTTCTTAGCACACTTATGACCTTTAGTGTATTTGTTATCACAACTGTAACAAAGCCCTTTTGCTCTTTTTTCTTCCAATTGTTGTGTTGTCAACCTTGTATGTTGTGGAATGATAGGGACAGTAAGACTTCCATATTTATAGTTGTGAGTGGTAGGCTTCCTTATTTCCATAATTTTTCTTTCAAATTTTCTTGCCAACCTGAATGCCTTCTCCAATGAATCAAGTTCCCAAACACGAACCTCATGTTGGATGTTATCCTTTAAATTTCCTATGAAAACATCAATCATATGCTCCTCTGGAATATATTTTACCCTTATATTCAATTTCTTGAAGTCCTCAATGTGCTTCACCATTGAACCCTTTTGTTTGAGATTTATCAATTCGATAAAGAAGGTGTTTCTTTTTGTATCCTCATAATGTGCTATCATATCCTCCATAAAAATTGACCAAGTGAAATTTTTTTTACTAGAGAAAAGCCATCGATACCATACAAATTGATTGGGTTCCAAATATAAAGTTTCAATGTGTACCTTTTATGTGTTTTTCAAATTATGGAAATCAAAATATTGCTCCATCTATAATATCCATGTTATGGGATCCTTGCCATCAAACTTCCTCATATCAATCTTTGGAACATGGTGAGTCTTCAATCCAACATTATATTCTATGAAATGATGATTAACAATTTTTTTATCCTCATCATGAGTTTCCTCTACTACCTTTTCGCCATTAGGAAGCATTTCTTGTAGCAACTTGGCCAAACCTCCTTTCAAACCTTCCATGTATTTCTTCAAATACTCAATGTTTGATTTTATTTTTTCTTCTAAACCATCCATCTTAGGTTCAATATTAACTTCCACACCATCCATTATTCCATTATTCCTTTATTTAAACCATCCATCTTAGCTTTTGTTACTTTTTGTGAGAATGAAATTTGTTGCACTTGGTCTCGTAATTTTGATATATAATGTTGCATTTCTTCCTCTTCTTCATAATTCATGGTAGAGCTTTCGAGTTGATTACTAGGTGTTTCAATTTTCTTTCCTTGGGGTATCAATTGACGATAATTGTGCTTCACTATGCCCTTTGAATTGCTTCAAACTATTTTTTCAAACCAGACTTATGCAAATGTTTTAAAAAGACTACACATTGTTTTTCACTTCGTAGGAGCTTGATATTGAATCTATTTTATCTCTATAGTTTCATATATCCAAGGTCTAAAATTATGTACTATGGTATCCCTTTAATTCCACTTTCCAACCCCACAATTCTAATCAAGATTAGATTCTTCAAGAAATAGTTATGCCAAATATCCCACGATGACCTGATTATAGACTAGTTCAATAGAGCGAATTTGCAATACGTCCCATGTGTCACTGTTTCGACCTTCGGACCTAAAAACGATACAAAAAATACTATATTCCATCCTCATTCTGCAACTCCTTACGAAATTTAAATCTAATGCTCAGAGAGAAAGTTATGATGATTTTCCCAAGATCCGTTGTTTGGGATGTAATTCAGGAGCCTGTAAAAATCCTAACTTCCTTGGACCATATCTCCGAAAATGTAGCAAAACAAGATTTGAAATTCAGACCCAAGATTCATCAAGATTTTGGCTCAAATTAGTTTTAATTTTAGCTTCTAAAACTTTGTAAAAAAAAAATATATCAAAAATTCCACGATGGCTTGTTTGGAGCAGTGAAACCCTAGAATTCAAACCTCTAATACCAAATGTTATGCAACTAGTTCACAAAGTAGAAGAAACAATAGGTCAACGACTTCAAAATCAGCCTCTTCGAGGGGCACACCTCCTTTACATTACACAAATGAACAATTCATGGATGATTCAAATGACAAAACATCCTTTCTATATATAGGATTCTAAGGAGTCACAATATAATCAGAGATGACATAACAATAATAATGTAAGAGCATAACAATAACAATAGTGGGATTCTATGGGGCACAATATTAACAATATGGGGAAAACATGGGCACAAAAATAATAATAAGGGGCTGCAACAAAAGTAATAATAAGGGAATACACTAGTATTATAGGGACCTAACACAAATCTTATAATGTTTTAAACCATCCTTATATCCAATAAAAATGCACCTTTCATATTTACTATCCAACATGGTTATTTTCTCCTTTCGAACATGTACATATGCATCATAGCCAAATACCCTCAGATGTGAAAGAGAGGATTTCTTACCATTCCATACTTCATGTGGAATATTATCCTCCAACATTGATGAAGGTGATACGTTAACCAGGTAACATGCAATATCTACTTCTTTTGCCCAAAATTCGTGTCCCAACTCAACACCACTGAGCATGCTTCTTGCCTTTTCCATCAACGTCATGTTCATTCATTCTACAACTGTATTTTTCTAAGGCATGTATGGGTTAGTCTTTTGTCGAGCTATACCACACTTTTTATAGAACTCTTTAGATTTCTTCTTGTAAATTTATCATCAACACCTTAATATTCTTCTCTTTCTGGTTTTCCACCAAATCCTTAAATTCTTTAAACCTGTCAAAGACTTCAGATTTCTTCCAAAGGAAATATATCCATGTATTCTTTAAGAATTCATCTATAAATTTTACATGGTATATAGACTTACCGAGTGATGGAACTACCACAAGTCCAAACACATCATTGTGTACAATCTCTAATATCCCTTTTGCCCTCTTAGCACCAACAGGAAAACTCACCTAATTCTACTTCTCATATATAGAATGTTCATAGAAATAAAAACCCAAAGAGAAATTATACATACCTCCTACGATACCATTTTCATGAATTATTTGAATGCCCTTCTATCCAATAGGTCCAAGCCTTTGATGAAATAACATGGTATTATCTCCAAAGACCACTAGGTTTTCTACTCCACTTTCAGGAACAACAAAATTGTTACACCCATCAATAACAGTGCTACTAAGAAGCTTGTACAGAGTTCCAATCTAATCTCTCCACATTGATAATAGTTCTCCTCCAGCCATCATATAGGTATCTTTCTTGAACATTGTTTTTACCCAAAGACCATTCATCTTTCTTACAAAAATCAGATTTCTAGCCAATGCAGGAATATGTAGAACACCAGGAAGTGTTCTAATCCTTCCACCTTGGAACTTTAGCTTAAAGTTTCCATTTTTGATGATTTTTTCCTTCCTGTCATCCCCTTGGAAGATAATACCGCCATCATATTTATCATACTCGCAGAACCACTACCTATGGGGAGTGAAGTGAAAGGATGCACCAAAGTCAATAAACCATGCCTCATGTTTTACATGTGTACTTAAAGAAGAAGCCAAGTACAAATCCCCTACTTCATCTAAGGTGTTTTTGGCCTCTACAGATGGAGCATCATTAGATCCCTTTCCTTTCTCAAGAGCTTTAGATCTGCAATGCTTTTTGTAGTGCCCTTCCTTTCTGCATTTCAAACACACCTTTAGAGTTGTACCTAGAGATCTTTATCTCCCTATAAATTTAAAACTCCCACTTGATGGATTATTTTTCTTTTTGTTTTGGGACCTTCCTCATATAGATAAGGTATATCTATTTTGGATCTCCATGTTTTTCCATCTCATATCCTCCGATAGTAAGGATGAGACTATTTCATCAAATTTCAAGGTAGTTGTATTTTTACCTTTTACAACAACTAGACTATCCCATGAATCTGTTAGATAACATAGAAAACTAATGCACTTATCTTCATCTAAAAATTTTATATTGACAGATAAAAATTGGCTTACCACAGTATTATAGGCATTCAAATTCTTTGTCACCATGTCTCCATCCTTCATCCTCAGGTTATACAGCTTTTGTTGGCTTAGTGGGGCCTAAACCAGGTTCGGAAGTGATTTAGCCAAGCAAACCCTGGAACTACTGGCCCTTTCAGCAACAGTCCGTAGAGCGTGGACTGAGGTCTCACCTGAAGTAGTATGGGAGGGTGTTGGAACCAGGTTTCCTCACCCTCGGGATGTCTTGATGAAGTTTTTGGAGGATCACAATCTGAACCTGCATGCTTTCACTACTCCGCGTAGTTGTCTATCCTTCGCGACCTGTGCCACTACCTCCGCGCACCTTTGTGAGGGCACGAAGAAAGTACTATCTTGATCTCTATTCTTACTGCGCTATTATATTAGTGCTTAACTTAAATTGTGAGGACCCAATATTCTTATTACTTCATTCAACATTTAGGTAAGTGCGCGTAATCGCAAACAGTATAAATGCATAAAGATAAACAGATACATAGATGCACAATATTCTGAATCAAACTTATCTTTATTAGTATTCCTTTTCAAGTACAATCCCCCTTATAGACTCGACTCCACCCTACGCACTCAGCTGCAAGGGTCCGTGCACTCAGTTGCAGACTCTACTAGGCCTCTGTGCACTCAACTATAGAACCTCTTCCTACCACTACGACCCAGTACACTTCATATTCCAATCTATGCTCGAACCATGCCTTCATTATTCTATCTCTCTTCTCTTAGCTAAAAGCTATCTTTACACTTAGAGCCTTGCTCTATTTAGGCCAACACAACTTTACATTAAATTACAATATTTTAGGCTGGACAACCCTATGACTCGTTCTAGACTTTGTGCTCCGTGCCCGTACTTCATGGAGTTCTACACCATCTTTGACCAAAACTTGGGCTTTGAGCCCCAAAAACGTGTTGCAGGGGATCCCATGCCCAACAGTCCCCCAACACAATCATCGTGACTTGTCCCAAGTCACTCCGTCGGTGCGGAAATCTTCGCACGAAGCCCCTCCAACTGTGCCTGTGCTGCGTGAAGGTCTGTTGCGCATTGTTCTACCGTCTACTAGATCTACTCCATTTCTACTTCTGAATCATCTGCATTTGACTCGATTCTCTTACGTGGTACTAGCTTCTAGTGCTTGTGTTTATAGTCCCGTGCCCCTGTCTGGCTCTTCGAGTCACGAAGACTGTGCTTCAGTCGATTAGTCAGATAGCTGGCCCACCCGTGTAGGGCTTCATGTGAATGCCATTTACATTTCCTGGGAAGGGTTCTCCATTAAGTTTGACTAGCTGACCACGCCTCCATTTGTGACCTCTTTTACCACATATGGTCCCAACCAGTGCATTCTAAATTTTACGAGAAATGTTTTGAACTTGCTGTCATACAGTAGCACTAAATCATTTACCTTGAAGGTGTGCAACTTGATATGGCAGTCGTGCCAGGCTTTCTCACGATGCTTTTGTACCTGCTGGTGAAATCCAACCATAAATCGTTCTTCCTCGAGTTCTTCTAATTGCGCGAGCCATTCTTCCAGAGCTTCGCGGTCCGTCATGCCTGTTAGAGCTACTATTCGCAAACTAGGTACGATGTATTCCATCAGCATGACTGCTTCCGTACCATAGACCAACCATAATGGTGTTTATCCCATCAATTTCTTGCATGTTGTCCTGTACGCCCATAATACAACGGGTATGTGCAGGTCCCAGTCATTCTACTCCATGTTACATATTTTGGTCAACGCAGTTTCTAGTATTTTATTGAATGCTTCTACGTGGAGCATTTGTGGTGTGCGTTGCCTCTCCTGCTACTGTGTCCTGTTCCGATTTTCAATCCTAATTTTGGGGTGTGCTTGTGTGGATTGCATAGCACATGTTTGGACCCATCGATATAGGTGGGTGCGCAATTTGTTCTATCCTCGCTGACCCAATTTTGTTCGACGCTGGTAGCTTCCAAATCGTAGGCACGTCATTCTTCTACATCTGCACCAATCCTCAAAGTTTCCTTGATGTGTACCCCACCATCATGTGGGTGTTGCACACAGTGCCCATTTCAATGCATCGAACCGCTACTGTTCCGGTACTGTGCTTTCAAATTTGCTCAAGAATTCACCCACTGCTATCAATCCATCATATGTCTGCAGCTCTCTTTCCTTTGTTGTCATGCAACGCAGTGATCTATTCATCATGTTGCAATTTAGCATTGTCACTTCATGCAACCAATTCTACCAGCACTTTACTTCTTTGTCTGAATCCGAAGTGTAGGAGATTTCGCACTCCCACGAGATCCCCCCATCTACAGTCAGATTCACCCAATCCTGGTCTCACGCAGTTATCTTGTAAATATAATCAAGATCATCATTTCTTTCATTTTCGTGCACTGGTTCAGTGTATCGTGCTCCTTCGGCTAGGTCCAGTGGGACTACTATGCGTAGTAACTTTTTCTCGAAGATCATTTTGCACTTCTTCAGATTAATGACTCCATTCCTATCAGTGGCCCAGTCTATTCCTAACAATAAGAGATAGGGATTGTTGTCATCAACAATCTCTAAAACTTCAAAATATGCCTATGCTCTCGCGCCTTCAATATCAACTGTTACCCCTGGCAACCTCCCCATGGGAAAAATCTTCTGGTTCTTCACCATTCGTAATTGAATAGGGGACCATTGTAACACAGGCCTGCCCATGTGTTCCCATGTATGCTTCATTAATACATTTTCGTCAGAACCCAGATCTAGGATTACCTGATCCATTTCATACTCACCAATCTGCGTAGTCAACCTCATTTCGCTTCCAATGCGCAATGCATGCTTCCCCAATTTCAAGACAATGTGCGGTTCCCCTGACCCCGCACACCTGGTGATCAGTTCCTCTAGTCCTTTAACTACCTTGTTGTCACGTAGCAGTTTCATGCATGTCTCTAAAAAGGTAGTGATCATTAAAGGATCCATTCCTAGCTCTGGTTGATCCTTACTACCTGAAGTGGAGGCCTCCGTGAAGCTCTTCTTAGCTTCCATGAATGTCTCTTTTGTGTGTACCAAGTCAAACTCGGGTTCCTTCTCAGGAGCCTTGCGAAAGCACGTATCTTCCTCGGGCTGCTTCCCCTTATCCTGCCCCATGGTCGCATTGCTTCTAAGCATCATGTTCACATTTGGGTCTTCTTCGAACAGCTCAGACCTCATCATTCGTATATCCTGAGTCGGAGGAGGCTAGAATACCCCTTTTTCGCACATGTTTGTGATCAACGTAGGACAATCTATTGTTTCATGATTAAAGTGAGCACAATATGAACATGATATCCTCATTTGGTTGGTACAATCGAGGGCACAGTGCCCTGGTCCTCTGCAATTGTAACAAATTAACCGTCTGCGACCCCTTCCTGGTCCCATTCCACCTCTTCCTCGACCTTGCCCCTGAAATCCAGCACGCACCATCCCCGCATCTAGGTCGAGGGCTCACGTTTCAGTATGCATCCTATAGGTTGGGGTCCAATCCATCATTAGCTCATAACTGCGCCAAGCGTGCTCATCGTGGCCTACTGACCTGCAGAAATTACAAAACAATTGCTGGGGCGTCTGTGTATATTTCTACAGCAAATGACAATTGTCCATCGTGTGTTTCCCTACTATCTGATAGATCGCGCACCATAAATTGTGTGTCACACTCAGCCTTGCCTGCGCCTCCAGTCTCAGCAACATTGGCCCTCCTCCTACCAAGTAGTTCGTGAATACTGGGCAGTGATCCTTATCATGGCCCTGGATCTCTGCTATCCCTACGTTTGGGTGATCGTTAGAGTGCTTGATGTACCACATTAATGCGCGATCCTATAGCGTGCTCACCAGTATAGCCTTCTTAATATTATTCTCTATGACACCTTGTGCTTCCCATACTACTCTTACCACGAACCAGAATTGATCTGAATCCTTATTCCCTACCCCTCTAAATACCGGTAATTTGATCGCGCTTGCCATACTTAACCATGAAGGTGGTGGAGGTGGAGTGGGTGGAGATGGAGGTGAGGGAGGTGAAGTAGGTGGCGGTGTGGGTGGAGGTGGTAACCACGAAATCCGCTACTTTATCAAACTGACCACGCTTCTTAGGGAAACCTTTGTGAGCTCATCCTCACTCTCCCACGAGGGTGAAATTAAGGGACTATTTTCTACTTCTTCACTACTTCTGCTTCGATAGATCCTTCCACTTCACATAGTCCCAAACATTAGTTTATTTACATAACCCGCTTTCCACATAACAACATCTTAATCCAGGTATTCAAAGATTTAATATACTTACCTCATGGTCCTTGGAGAAAGCATTTCTCTACCTCGCTATAACTGATGGTCATGTCTAAAGTGAACTTAGTGATAAATCCTCCTATTATTCGGTCGAGCCAGTGGTCCACAGCTCGCGCTATCTTATCCTCTGAGGTTCCAGAGTCCACACTATTGGTTGGTCGAGCCTACACCTTCCCTGGCTATTCGCTAACCTTGTGATCCACTCATATAGTTCAGAAGGAAAGGACGCAACGAAAATCTCATGGATTTCAGTGTACAAATAGCGATCCAACCACTATTCCTTAGATACCCGTGGATTTCTATTTTCTTGCGCTGCGAACTTGTGAATATTCTTATCCAACCAATCTTCAATTTACTTCTTTGTTGGGTTCCAGTGGTATGACATCAGAAATTGCTTATGCAGATCCTGGTCCCAGCAACAGAACCATTTGTTGGCTTAGTGGGGCCTGACCTAGGTTCAGAAGTGATTTAGCCAAGAAAATCCCAGTACTATTGGCCCTTTTGGCAACAGTCCGTGGAGCACAGACTGAGGTCTCACCCGAAGTAGTATGGAGGGTGTTGGAACCATGTTTCCGCACCCTAGGGATGTCTTGATGAAGTTTTTAGAGGCTTCTGGTTCGAACCTGCACGCTTGCACTACTACGCACAATTGTCTATCCTTCACGACCTATGCCACTACCTTTGTGCACCTCTGTAAGGGCGTGAAGAAAGTACTATCATGATATCTATTCTTACCATGCTATTATATTAGTGCTTAACTTAAATTGTGAGGGCCCAATATTCTTATTACGTCATTCAACATTTAGGTAAGTGCACGTAATCACAAAAAGTATAAATGCATAAAGATAAACAGAAACATAGATGCACAATACTCTGAATCAAACTTATCTTTATTAGTATTCCTTTTCAAGTACAATCCCACTTACAGACCCGACTCCACCCTGCGCACTCAACTACAGAGCCTCTTCCTACCACTACGACCCAGTACACTTCAGATTCCACTTTATGCTCTAACCATGCCCTTGATATTCTATCTCTCTTCTCTTAGCTAAAAACTATCTTTACACTTAGAGCCTCGCTCTAATTATACAATCTCATGGTCTGCGGACCATGGGTAGGCCGACACAACTTTACATTAAATTAAAATATTTTAGGGTAGAAAACCCTATGACTCGTCCTAGACTTCGCACTCCACGCCCGTACTTCGCAGATTTCTACACCATCTTTGACCAAAACTTGGGCTTAGAGCCCCAACGACGTGCTATGGGGAATCCCATGCCCAACAACTTTTTCCGTAGGCATAGTTTGTTCACCAAAGACTTAGATTAGTACAATGTCCCTAACTTGACCCACAAATCCTTCTCCCTAGCTTCCCCTGATACATTCAACAATACTAAATATAAGAGACACAATCATATTCTGTTCTTCACCTTCTGATCCAACTTCACCCAATCTTGTTTCAACATTATTGTCGGTGTCGTTCTTTAATCTACAACAATCCATTGATCTCGGTCCACCAATAGATCCTCCATCTTGAGCTTCCACAACTCAAAAATATGACCATTAAATTTATCAATCTCTATCCTTCCACTGTTCACCATCTTCTTTCATCGCAAGGATCGATCCCATAGATCTCCCACTAAATAGGGCCTTCCACGGACTTGAGAAAAACCCCTCAGCAACAAAGTCCTCCCCTTAAATATGAAACATCTTCGATACCAAATGTAGGTTTTAGCCATGTATAAAATTTACCTACAAATGAATTCTTAAAATAGAAGATATACAATGGTGAGAACATAAAACAAATATAAATAAAGATTTTCCCCTTGATCTAAAAATCAAGATTACCAAATTGATTTTTCATTATATTTCTTTCAATGTTACAATACATATATATGCATGCCAAGGCATTCATAAACCTGAATCCACTAACCCCGCATTAGAACATAACCGTAGTTCCCTTGACCAAATATACAAAGTACCATGGACAGAAAACCATCGTGCCCAAAACCACATGCAAAACCAATGCACAAAACCATGGTTAGGTCTACCCACCATCTTTGGGTCTGCTCCCCACGCTTGGTTCTGCATAAGTAAATAAATAAAAAATCTTAGGGCATTGTCCTTGACCCCATGCATGGGGGCTACTGACTCCCTACAAACCCCCCGATAGGGGAACCTTCTGTGCCCCCCTTGTGACTCCCCTACTATGCTCGGTGCAACATACAACATTTGACTATTCCTTGACATAATATACCACACACCCAACATTATCCCTCTTGTTGTTTTCTTTCCACATAGTGGTTTATAGGAGAGCTTAGTCATTGGTCCATCCCTACAACAACCATTGTTTTTCTAAACCAATAAAACTACTCAGTGCTCACAAACTTCATCAATGCATATGGAAAATTCTTCAAAGTGTCCACCATTACCAACAACACCCATTTGTACTGAACCATATCCCTCAAAAAGTCATATTAAACATCAATGTGATTTATCTTTAAATGATAAGTAAGGTTTTTTGCTAAGAAAATTGCACTTTGGTTACCACAATATATCCTTATAGCTCATTGTACCAATCCCATAATTAAACACAATATTTTCAACCAAATTGCTTCCTTTCTTTCATGAGTGGATGTCATGTATTTAACCTCTGTAGTCGAAAGTGCCACTACAGGCTACCTCTAGCTCATCCAAGTGATTGCTCCTCCAAATAGGTTAAACACATAGCCAATTGTATATCTTATCTAATTTAGATCTTCAGCCTAGTCCACATCAAAAAAGATATGAATGTCCAAGTATCTGTTTAATCCTAACCTTCCATGATAACACAAACCATAATCATTAGCACTGCCCAAATACCTGAAAACTTGCTTCATTGTTGCCCAATGCTCCTTCCCTAGTTTTGACATAAATGTGCTCAATACTTCCACTATATGTGGAAAGTGTGGAAGAGTACAAACCATTTCATAGATTAGGCTACCAACTGCACTCACATATGGAACACGATAATTGTCCACTTCCTCTTCTTGTGTCTTAGGACACTATTTACTAGATACATTTACACCTACAAGAATTGGAACCTTCATCGGTTTGATATCCTGCATATTAAACCTTTGAAATATTACCTTGACATACTTCTTATAGTTTAACTAGGGCTTCCTCTTTTCCCGGTCTCGTTTAATTTCCATGCTCAGAATATAGTTTGCAGCACTAAGATCCTTCATGTTGAATTTGGAGGAAAATTGGTCTACAAATCCTGGATAATTTCTTTATTATTTCCAATCAGTGAATATCATCCACATACAAGACCAAATAAATAACAAAGTCACCAATTAATTTAAAATACACATAGTGATCCAATTTTCTTACAGTGAATCCAAGTCCTTATATATACATATCAAATTTCTAATACCACATCCTTGGTGATAGTTTAACCCACAAAAAGACTTTTTTAAATTGCATACCATTTTTTTCTTTGTTGGGTTGTGTTATATTCTTTCCATGACTAGCCCACGTAGTTAACCGCGGGGTTAGAAGGGGGCTAGAGCCCCCCCTTCATTGCGCCAATTGTGTAGCGAGGAGGGGTCACAGGGGGTTTGAGGGGTGCAGGTAATCCCACTCTATGGGGTCTAGGGCACACCCTATATTAGGTTTGGTGGACCTACCTATGGTTTTGTGCATGCTTTCCGCACATGGTTTTGGATGCAATGGTTTTCGGTCCATGGGATTGGATGCTTCAACATGTATAAATATGTATTGTAACATTTAAAGGAGCATAATGAAAAATCAAGCTGGTAGTCCTGGTTTTGGGATCTAGGGGAAAATCTCTGTGTATATGTGTTTTATGTTTTATGCTCTCTCATTGTTAATTTTGTGTGTTTTAGAATTCATATGCAAGTATGTTGGGTAGCAGATCCCCCCATAATGGGTTTTTGGGGCTTGTAGACCGAATTTTGGTAAAATATAACGTAATACCCCACAAAACGCGGGCACAGAGAACACGAATCTAGGTTGTCCACCCTAAAATATTGTAATTTAATATAGAATGTGTCGGCCTACCCATGGTCCACAGGCCATGGGATTGTATAAATAGAGCGAGGCTCTAAGTGTAGAAGTCAGTTTTTGGTTAAGTCTTGATCTTAAATGATATGGGTTTTTGAATGCAATATTCACTCTCAGTTTGTAAGTCCAAGTGTTGGGTCGTAGTAAGAGAGAGACGCTTTGCAACTGAGTGTGCAGAGGCCTGGTAGAGTCCGCAGTGGTGTGTGCGGACCCCTACAGCTGAGTGCATAGGGCGGAGTTGGGATTGTATCAGAACAAAAGTTTAATAAATCTAAGTTGATTCTGAAATATTGTGCATCTGTTCGTAGATCTGTATGTTTATGCTTCTATTACATTTTTATGCATCTCCTTACATTCTATGATTGCGCACACTTGCTATGAAGGTGAAGGATTGTTAAAACTACTGGACCCACAAAATTAAGTCAGATCTATAATAATAACATAGTAAGGGTAAAGGATCTAGAAATCACCTCTTTGCGCCCTGTATCAAAACTATGTGAAGGTCAGGCAACTGCGCGAGGTAGCATGGGAGCATAGGATCAGGTCGCAAACTTCCCGGACCTCATCAAGACATCCCTAGGGTGCAGAAACCTGGTTCCAGCACCCTCCCATACTACCTTGGGTGTGACCTTAGTCTGTGCACCATGGACTATTACTGAAAGGGCCTATAGTTTCGAGATTTTTTTGGCTAAATTACTTCTGAACCTGGGTCAGGCCCCAACAAGTCAACAAATGGTTCCATTGCCAGGGCTAGGATCTACCTAAGGGATGTCTAATGTTAGAACACTAGAACCCTACGAAGAAGGAAATTGAAGACTGATTAGAATAGAAGCTTCACGAGTTCGTGACACAGGAAAACATAACTCCACAGATATCCGAGAAGAGGTGGCTAGATCACTATGTATATATGGAAGTCCACAAGATCTTCTTCACGTCCTCTTTGGAGTTGTATGATTGGATCACGAGGTTAGCTAATAGCCAGGGACGGTGCAAGCTCGATCAACCGATAGTGTGGACTCCGGAATTAGTGAGCAAACTAGAAGCATCACAAGATAAGATCATGTGGGTAGTGGACCATTGGCTCGATTGGATAATAGGGGGGTTTATCACTGAGTTCGTGATAGACACAACTATGAGCTATAGTGAAGCAGAACAACATTTTCTCAAGGGACTGCAAGGTAGGTACATCAAATCACTGAATACCTGAATTAAGATGTTATTATGTGAAATGCGGGTTATGGGAATACATTAATGATTGGAACAATGTGGAGTGGGAATATCTACAAAGGGATTGAAGAGTTAGGGAACAGTCCTTTAATTTCACCTCCACGAGTGAACGAGGAAGAGTGCGCTCGTGTTTCCCCGAGAAGTGCAGTCAGTTTGATAAGGCAGTACATTCTGCAATTATCACCTCCACTTACGCCTTCACCCGTTTCACCTATTTCACCTCCATCTTCACCCACCCCACCTCCACCAACCCCTCAGTTAAGCATGGCGAGTACGATCAAGCTACCCGTATTCAGAGGAGTAGGGAATGAGGATCCGTACCAGTTCTGGTTCGTAGTAAGAGCAGTGTGGGAAGCATAAGGAGTCACGGATGACAACATTAAGAAGGCCACATTGGTGAGCGCACTACAGGATCACGCACTGACATGGTATATCAAGCACTCGAATGATCACCCAAATGCAGGAATAGTGGAGATCTAGAATGCGTTGAATAGAGAATTTAGCTAGCTGAAATCTGAAACACAGTCAATCATCGGATTTAAAGAGATCGCGATTCTTCCAGGTGAGACCCCCTAGGATCTAGGTCAGAGACTAAAGAGTACAATCTGCGAGGCTAATATGACGCTACCAGATGCGTAGCACCGGGAATGGTTTCTTGCGTCTTTGACACCACACCTGAGGACGGCGTTGTCACATCAGAAGCTTTCAACCCAGGCCGAAGCACTGGAAATGGTGATGAGATTGCATGAAACACCGATACAGGATCTAAGATTGGGAGTGCAATAGATCCACATGCAACTGCAAAATCTATGCTTGGAAATGTAGAGCTTGAAGTAGGATAGGGCACCCCGGCCATAGGCATGCAAAGAAGTGTGGTGCATAAAATGTAAAGGCCAGGGCCACAACAAGGATCACTATCCAATATTCACGAACTACTTGGAGGGAGGGGGATAAATGCCATTGAGACTAGAGGCATAGGTAGGCCCAAGTGCGACACCGGTGGTTTGGTGCGTGATCTATCAGGTGGGAGGAAAGCACACGACAAAAAACTATCATTTGTTGTAGAAGTATACATAGACTCCCCAACAGTTGTTTTGCAATTTTTGTAGATCAGTGGGCCATGACGAGCGTACTTTTCGCAGCTACGAGTTAATGATGGAGCAAACCCTAGCATATAGAATGCAGATAGAAACAGGAGGCCTTGACCCAGCTCGGGGGGATGGCGCCTGCTGGATTTCAAGGGCGAGGTCGAGGACAAGGAGGAATGGCGCCAGGAACGGGTTGCGGATAATTAATCTGTTACAATTGTAGAGGACCAAGGCACTACGCCCACGATTTTACCAACCCAACGAGACTATCTTGTCCATACTGTGCTCAATTCGATCATGAAGTAGTATATTGTCCTATGTTGATCGTGTAGATGCGAGAGAAAGGGGTACTTTAGCCTACATCGATGCAGAATATTCAAATGATGAGGTCTGAACCGCATGAAGAAGACCCGAATGTGAATATGGTGCTCAGAAATGGTGTGACCACGGCGGAAGATAAGGGGAAGCAGCTTGAGGAAGATACATGGGTTTGTAAGGCTCCTACAAAGGAACCTGAGTTTGACTTGGAACACGCAAAGGAAACATTTATGGAAGCTAAGAAGAGCTCCTCAGAGGCCTCTAATTCAGGTAGTAAGGATCAACCAGAGCTAGGAATGGATCCTTCTATGCTTACTACCTTTTTGAAGACATGCATGAAATTGCTGTGTGATAATAAGGCATTTAAAGGACTACAAAAGTTGATAACTAGGTGCGCAAGGTAAGGGGAACCGCACGTAGTCCGGAAGCTAGGAAAGCTTGCATTGCGCACCGGGAGGGAAATGAGATTGACGGCGCAGATTGGCAAGTATGAAATGGATTAGGTAATCCTAAACCTAGGTTCAGACGTGAATGTGTTACCAAAGTAGACATGGGAACGCATGGGAAGGCCCACATTACAGTGTTCCCCTATTCAATTACAGAGGGTGAACCAACAAAAGATCTTGCCCATGGGGAGATTGCAAGGGATAAGAGTTGATATTGAAGGTGTGAGCATGCAAACGGACCTTGAGGTGATAGAAATTTTGGATCACAGCAACCCTTACCCCACATTGCTAGGAATAGACTAGGCCATGGATATGAATGGAGTTATCAACCTGAAGAAGCAGAACATGATATTCGACAAAAATTCCCTTCGCGTAGTAGTTCCCCTAGATCCAACCGAAGGAGTGCACTACACGTAACCTGTGCACGATGATGACAATGACGATGAGTTGGATTGCATTAACCAGATAATGGGGCAAGACCAGGATCGGGTGAACCTAACTGCAAATGGGAGAATCTCATGGGAGTGCGACAGTTCCTATACTTCGGATTCAGATGAAGAGATAGAACGTTGGTAGAACCAGTTGCACGAAGCGACAATGCTGAATTGTAACATGATTATTAGATCACTGCAGTGCGTGATGACCGAAGCAAGGGAGCTGCCAACATATGATGGGGTAACAGAAGTAGATGAATTCTTAGACAAATTTCAAAGTATAGTACCAGAACAACAATGGTATGGTGTGCTCGAATGGGTGTTGCATGTGACGCCCGCACAATGGTGGAATACACACCATAAGAATGTTGGAAATTGGCGTGAATGTAAAAGAAAAATGTTCTTACGATTCGAAAGTCCCCGACGACGAATGCGAGCTGGGCAGCCAGGACAAAGCAGTTTTCGCTCCCACATGTGCCGATGGGTGCAAACGTGTGCTGTGCAAACACCTCTCAGACTAAGGATCGCAAATCAAAACCTGACGCGGCAGTAGGGAAGGTGATGCACTCCATAAATAGTCCACGATCGAGCATTCAAAAAGCTATGTAGAGTCATGAACAGAGTTCACTAGACGAAACGAACCGACTGGGACCTGTGTGTACCAGTGGTTTGATGGGCCTATATGACCATAAGCAAAAACCGGAGCGCAGAAATAACCCCAACACTAACAACAAGAGATGAAACTAGGAGAAAAAATAAGAATCCCCAGACCATAGCTCCCACAATTAGGGCAGGATCCGAGGACCTGGGCAAAGGAATTAGGTAGTTACAGGAAACCATTCAGTGAGGGAGCTTGAAACATCGTGAACTTGATGAGGAGTGGGCACGGCTAAAGAAGAAAAGCGTGACATTGGACAAAGAAATCAACGGACTAGAAACTGAGGTTGAGCAAGCAAGCCGCGAGAAACTAAGCATGATGGGACCAAGTCTAGCCAGCCCTACTACTGCATTAGAAGGAGTTGCAACCCTGCTACCATGGCTGCGACCGCACCTTACTAAACAAGGGAGTGTACCATACAAAGAAGAATGTGACGCACTACCAGATGCAAGGGTATTTGTAGGGTGCCTGTGGCCCGGGCTAGCAGGAAAAGTGAAGCCTCACACCAGGGGTTCTACCACCTGACTATCTATAGGAAGCACAGTCTCAACACTCCAAGCAGTTGAAAGAAGGCGTAGGACTATAAACGAGTCTGCAAGAGAGCTATGCGAGAAGGAGGTTTCGTGTAGGGCCAGTATGTCACAAGGGTTGTGGTCGCACGTAAGGGGCTATGCTGCTGTACAGGTAGGCTGAGAGGTGACCATTGATGTCACTGTTCATCACAAGAGGTCCAACTTAAGGCAGAAAGGAGCGGGCGGCGGGCCATTAAGACATGAATTAAGAGCTATATTCAGGACGATCTGTCACTAAGAAGGTATTAATGACTCAAAAGTGGAGGGAATGGTCGAATTCAAATTCAAACGTTACTATAAAATCCCTTGGGGTATCCTCAAGGCAACACTTGGTTATTTGAGATTTGAGCCAGTACAGAGCATTGAGCACCAAGCTACCTTGCCACCCATGAGTGTGCGACCTAATGAATCCAGTGTAGAAATGATGATGGCTGCAAGAACCAAAGTGTGATTCACAAAAGTTACCCCAAAGCCCCATGTGACCCAGGAGGAGCCTGGAGAGGCTGCAGATGCACCAGAGGTTCCAAAGTCAACATGCACGCAATGACCATGGAAAGAAAAGCAGATAGTGAGGCTAGTCTGGGTATCACCACAGAACCCACAATTTAGTAAATTGTCAATGGTTGAGAAGGGAAAAGTTGTCACCGTTGAAACAGAGGAGGATGAGGAATATTTGCAAGCCATGATCACCCAAATTGAAGCATAGGATGATGAGGTGGAGAATGTTTCCCAAGTACCTTCAGCGATAAAGTTACCCCCCTACATCCCCCCATGGAAAGGGACAGCCAAGATATCGAAGGACCTAGAGACCATGAAGAGTGCGCTCCAGACCGCGCTTCTTCCAGATGAAATAAGGTTTGAAGGTCCACCACTAGGACAGGTACCTAATATAAAGTTCAAAGACTAGGACCTCATGGATAGCAAGAAGTTCCCACAATTGGCCGCAGAGAAATTATTGCAGCATAAATGGTTACACGGTGTGGAGAAGGCTGGGTTACTACATCTACGGTGGATACCCCACTACCACTGAGTGCCTATCACTATTTTTGTCATCCGGTAGTTACTGTGTCTGGTACATGATGGGTATCTCTGGCTCGAGGAGCTGATTCCTATCATGGCCGATTTAATTCATCGAATTTCTCGGCTGTCCATCAAAGGAAACAATCCCGTAGCCATAGCAGGAAAGAGCAGCGACTTGGCCCTCGCAGAAGCTATGAAGGCCAAATATAAGCTAGAGAAGAGGAAGTGAGGGTATGTGATAGCAAGCATCAAGTAAAAAGGGGTGCACATAGCCACCCAGCAGCTGGTTAGCAAGCTAATGAGGAAATGTTGTGCAGATGAGGTGCCAGCATCTGTAATTTCATTAACAGGGTAGTGCACAAAGGTTGTCCAGTTCAACTGCGCGCAGTTTCTCTACGATGAATTTTTGATAAATTGTAGGGAAGCTCAGGAGTAGGGTAGGACCTTCCACTACGCGTGGTTACTCTTATCCATCCTGTTTGTTACCGATGCGCTGCCGAAGGATAGCCAGTTTCCCACCATTGAAAGGAACCTACCCAAGGCCGTGAAGTACACCTCGCTCTAGGCAACGAAAGATGCGACGAGCATTCACGAGATAAAAGTGTTTTAGGCATTCGTAGAGGTGAGCTTATGAACATAGATCAACTACAGGCAGCACTTTTCCTTGACAGTATATAACAGTTTGCAAAGCGCGGCAGAATTCAAGGCTAATATGCATCACTTGTATATTTGGGCACGCAAGGATTCAGCCCAAGCATGGGTAAAGTTGTCATTCATTGCAACAGATGATGAAATATTCAACATGATGGGGTCATGGTCTCTGGAGTGGCGCGCCCCGGACTTGGCAGAACTGGAAAAGATCACAGCACGACAATGGAAGAGGGAGACCAAGTTGCGCATCGCAAAGTTGGCAGAGAGAAAGTGCCAGGAACACGAAGTGGCCACATAGTGGAAGGTGGCTGAGGCAGCAGTGACAGAACGGACGATAGAAACCACAACCATGCCCACTGAAGAGACTAAGGAAAGTCAGGAAATATCCATGGAGCAGGACATACAGGGGGAGGATGAGGCAGAGGAACGCACAACAAAATTAACCCAACCCAAGAGGCTGCGCGTCCAGGAGAAGCCAACCGCACAGAAGAACATAAATACAACGAAGACCTCTGAGGGAGCCCTTGTTGACAGTGGCAAACTATTTCTTGATGTCACTATGGATGCTCTTGAAGAATTAATGATGGAACAGACAACTGTGTGGGGGCACTCAGAGGGCAGTTGCAGGTATTATAGGTGCGACCCCCAGGAGTGATGACACCGCACCTTGCGAAAGGTGCATCCAAAGTTGAGTAGATGTTGCACACCCACACACCGAACACTTCGGTGTTACTAGAAGGTGCTATCTTAGTAGAAGTCAAAGGTGACATGAGGGGCTGGGGGTTGAATTTGGCTACCCTTCCTAGAAAAACCCTATACTAGCTGCAATATGTGGTAATTGCTGAGCTTCATGCCAGGGAGGGCTGCGCTTTGCAAGTCTTGAGTGAGCAGAAGGTAAATTTAGAACAGCTTGGCCTTTAGTGCGACAACCTTGTCGCACAAAACTAGGGATTAGAACAGACTGTGGAGGAGGCCTGTAGCAGCATACCATAGTTGGCAGTGTCGGCGACACTCACCACCACGAAAAAGGTTCACCAACTAGCAGCGGGAGTCTGCAAGACCTAGGAGGAGGCCAAGAAGGTTCAGTTGGAGCTAAACTTGCAGATCGCGAAGCTACAACTGAACGCGCAACCCTCTACACCCCTAGAAGTCAGAGAGTAGTGCCACTGCACCATTCAATCGGGGTGGGAGGTGATAGAGCACGTTGTACAGCACTGCAGAGGATTGTTGGACCAATCCCTCTTCATGCTCATTTCACTGCAGGAGGACCCAACGCTACAGCAGTTAGAGACCAAAGTGTGGGAATTGCAACAGGCCTATGACAATGTCCGAGGGACCACACAGATGGTTTCCCTTACTCTGCGATTTCCAAGATGAGGGAGGCTCAAGCTCTGAAAGAACAGGTGGATGCCACACACCAGAAAAAAGCAAGGCTTAAAGCACGCATCCAGCCTTGGCTCGAGGAAGTGTTCACGGTTACCACCACAATCGAGGGGAAGCTAGCCCAGATGCAGGATAAATATGCGCAAAGGTAAGAGGGTGCCTCTGACAATGATGCATTAGAGAGTCACGCACAATTGATACAACGAACAACGGAGGAATGTGTGGCAGACATTCGCAAAGCACAAAAGTTACTGGATGGACTTCGAGCACGGATTACCGCACCAGCCAAGTGAATCGAGACGAGTCACATTGATTGTGATGGGGGCTTATTGGGCAGCGGATCCCCCCATAGCAGGGTTTTGGGGCTTGTAGCCCGAATTTTGGGAAATATAATGTAAGACCCTACAAAATGCGGGTGCGGAGCACGAGAGTCTAGTGTTGTCCACCCTAAAACATTGTAACTTAATATACAATGTGTCGGCCTGCCCATGGTTCGCGGACAATGGAAATGTATAAATAGAGCGAGGCTCTAAATGTAGAAGTCAGTTTTTGGTTAAGTCTTGATCTTAAGTGATATGGGTTTTTGAATGCGATATTCGCTCTGAGTCTGTAAGTCTGAGTCTTGGGTCGTAGTAAGAGAGAGAGGCTCTACAGCTGAGTGTGCTGAGGCCTGGTAAAGTCCGCAACTATGTGCTCAGACCTTTGTAGCTGAGTGTGCAGGGAGAGTTGGGATTGTAATAGAACATAAGTTTAATAAAGCTAAGTTGATTCTGAAATATTGTGCATCTGTTTGTAGGTCTGTATGTTTATGCTTCTATTATATTTTTATGCATCTCCTTACATTCTATGATTGCGCGCAGTTGTTATGAAGGTGAAGGATTGTTAAGGCTACTGGACCCACAAAATTAAGTCAGATCTATAATAATAACACAGTAAGGGTAAAGGATCTAGACAGAACCTCTTCGCGCCCTATATCAAAACCACGCAAAGGTCAAGCAACTATGTGGGGTAGTGCAAGAGTGTAGGATTGGGTCACGAACTTCCTAGACCTCATCAAGACATACCTAGGGTTCAAAAACCTAGTTCCAGCACCCTCCAATACTACCTCGAGTGAGACCTCAGTCCGTGCACTGCGAACTGTTGCCAAAAGTACCGATAGTTTTGGGATTTGTTTGGCTAAATCACTTCTGAACCTGGGTCAAGCCCCAACAAGCTAGCAAGGTAATTTTTGTATGGGTTTAAAATCTAAATATGGCATCAGATTTGTTTTGGCTTCAAGGGGATGCATTCTTTGTTGAGGGGTTTTGCTCGAGCCTATGGTGGACCTTGTTCAGTGGGAGATCTGCGAGATCAATTCTAGTGGTAAAAGAAGATGGCGACCAGTGGAAAGATAGAGATCGAGAAATTTAATGGTCAGAGTTTTGAGTTGTGGAAACTCAAGACGGAGGATCTGTTGGTGGATAAAGATCAGTGGATCGCGGTAGATTCGGGTACTAAACCAAGAAGAGTGTCCAATGAAGAATGGAAGAAGTTATATCGGAAGGACAAGAGTGCAATACAATTGTGTCTCTCAGATTCAATATTGCTGAATGTATCAGGGGAAGCTACAACTAAGGCTTTGTGGGATAAGTTGGGGACTTTGTACCAATCTAAGTCTCTGGTGAATAAACTATTCCTATAGAATACATTGTATAACCTAAGGATGAAATATGGAGACTCGGTGATAGAGCATCTGAATGCATTTAATAATGTGGTGAGTTAGTTATTATCTATTGATATTAAAATTTCAGATGAAGATAAGTGCATCAATTTTTTTTGTTCTCTACCAAATTCGTGCGATAGTTTGGTTATTGCAATAGGTAGCAATGCAACTGCCTTGCAGTTTGATGAAATAGTCTCATCCTTGCTGACAGAGGAGATGACATGGAAAAATATGGAGAGCAAGAATGGTGATGCCTTGCCTGTACGAGGACGGTCCCAGAACAGAAGCAAAAATAAGTCATCAAGTGGGAGATCTAAATCTAGAGGGAGATCTAAATCTCTAGGAAAACCTTTAAAGGTGGTTTGCTGGAAATGCGGGAAGGAAGGGCACTATAAAGGGGATTGTAAATCTAAAGCTCCTGACAAAGGAAAGGGATCTAATGATTCTCCTTCTGCAAAGATGAAAACCACCTCTAATGAAGGTGGGGATGTGTACTTGGATTCTTCAAGTACACATGTATATCATGAGGCATGGTTGATTGACTCAGGTGCATCCTTTCACTTCACTCCCCACAGAGAGTGGTTCTGCGAATATGAGAAATACGATGGTGGTGATGTCTTCTTAGGGGATGATAGGAAGGCCAAAATCATTGGCCAGGGAGAAGTAAAGTTGAAGTTGCAAGGTGGAAGGATTAGAACACTTCTAGGTGTTCTGCATATTCTTGCATTGGCCAAAAATCTGATTTCTATAAGCAAGCTAGATGATGCATCTGTAAAAATAGTGTTTGAGAGGGATACCTGCAAGATGGTTCGGGGAGCACTGGTTTTGATATGGGGAGTTTGGATTGGAACTCTGTACAAGCAGCAAGGTAGCACTATTATTGATGGGTGCAATAGTTCCATGGTTCCTGAAAGTGGAGCAAAAAATCTAGTGGTCTCTAGAGAGAAGACCATGCTGTGGCATCAAAGGCTTGGACATATTGGAGAGAAGGGCCTTCGAATAATTCATGGTAAAGGTATGGTAGAAGGTATGATTAAAACCTCTTTGGATTTTGATTTCTGTGAAAATTGTGCATATGGGAAGCAGAATCGGCTGAGTTTCCCCTCTGGTGGTAAGAGGGTGAAACAAATATTAGATGTTGTGCACAGTGATGTGTTTGGACCTATGAAGGTTCCATCACTGGGTAAGTCTATGTATTATGTATCATTTATAGATGACTTCTTAAGGAATACATGGATATATTTCCCTAAGAAGAAATTTAAAGTATTTTATAGGTTTAAAGAATTTAAGGCTTTGGTGGAAAACCAGATAGAGAAGAAGATAAAGGTGTTGAGGACAGATAATGGTGGAGAGTTTTGCAATAAGTAATTTGAAGAATTCTATAATAAGTGTCATATGGCATGGAAAAAGACTACTCCATACACACCTGAGAAAAATGGAGTTGCAAAAAGAATGAACAAGACGTTGATTGAAAGGGCAAGAAGCATGCTTAGTGGTGCTGGGTTAGGATAGGAATTCTGGGCAGAGGCGATGGAGACAACATGTTACTTGGTCAACAGATCACCTTCATCACCGTTGGACTATAAGACTCGACAAGAGGTATGGACTAGTAAGAAACCCTCTCTTTCACATCTGAGGCTATTTTGATGTGATTCATATGTACATATTCCAAAGTAGAAACAAACCAAGTTGGATAGTAAATCTGAAAAGTGCATCTTCATTGGGTATAAGGATGGTTTAAAGTGTTATAAGCTTTGGAACCCAGTAACAAGGAAGGTTGTGTAAAACCAAGATGTGGTGTCTAGAGAGGTAAAAGTTGTTATTAAACATGAATTCCAACCAAAGGAACCTGAGAAGATAGAGTTTGAGCTTAAGGAGGAAGAATCAGACTCTACAATAGAGGAGGAATCAGAAGATGAAGAGCCGGAAACTCTGGGTGTGAGAAGAT
>APFE031537485.1:49683-61192 GCA_000404065.3 Pinus taeda | reverse complement strand
TGGTTTTGTGCATGATTTTTTGCACATGGTTTTGGATGCGATGGTTTTCGGTCCATGGTATTGGATGCTTTGGCATGTATAAATATGTATTCTAACATTGAAAGGAACATAATGAAAAATCAAGAAGGTAGTCCCAGTTTTGGGATCTAGGGGAAAATCTCTGTGTATATGTGTTTTATGTGTTATGCTCTCACATTGTTTATTTTCTATGCTTTAGAATTCATATGCAGGTAATTTCTGTATGGGGTTAAAACCTATATTCTTACCCTTCACCGCAAATCCTTCAAGTTGCTTCATGTAGATATCTTCTTCTAGATCCCCATGAAGAAATGTTATCTTCACATCCATTTGTGCTACCTCAAAATCAAAAGAAGCAAGAGCAAACAAAAGTAATTTAAATGAATCTAAATTGGTAATAGGAGAAACATTATCACCAAAATCAATTATCGGCACCTAGGAATAACCTTTTGCTACCAGTTGAGCTTTTCATTTTTCCACCTTTCCTTTTGCATTCATCTTCTTCTTAAACACCCATTTTCTTCCAATGGGTTTCCTTCTAGCTTAAAACTCCACTAGATCCCAAGCCTCATTTTTGTCCAAAGATGCCATTTCATCAACCATGGCCTCTTTCTAGACTTTTCCATCCTCTGAATCTACTGCCTCCCTGACAGTTCTAAGATCATCATCAATAATAGATCAAACAAATTTTGAAAAGAAATAAAATGGACTATACCTTTCTAGCTTCCTTCTCTCTCGAATTGATCTTCTCAAAACTAGAGTTTGTGGTTCTTCCTCTTCTAATCCTTGTTTTGTTGTAGAGTCTTATTCTTCCTCCTTTAGCTCAACGATATCTTCTCAGGTTCCTTTGGTAGGACTTCATGTTTAATCACATATTTCACCTCTCTCAACACCATATCTTGGTTGTACACAACCTTCCTTATTTATGGGTTCCAAACCATATAACCTTTTAAACCATCCTTATGTCTAATAAAAATACACCTCTCATATTAACTATCCAAGTTGGTTCTTTTCACCTTTGGAATGTGTACATATGAATCATAGCAAAATACCCTCAAATGTGAAAGAGAGGGTTTCTTACCAGCCCATAACTCATGTGGAATCTTATACTCCAATGATGATGAAGGTGATCTTGTTAACTAGGTAAAATGTAGTATCTACTACTTCTACCCAAAATTCTTGTCCCAACTTGACAACACTGAACATGCCTTCTTAACTTTCTTATGAATGTCCTATTCATTCTTTCTACAAATCCATTTTGATAAGGTGTGTATGGAGTAGTATTCTATCATGCTATACCACACTCCATACAAAATTCTTCAAATTCTTTCTTGAAAAACTCTCCACCATTATGTGCCCTTAACACCTTAATTTTCTTTTTTGTCTAATTTTCCATCAGAGCCTTCAATTCTTTAAACCTATCAGAGACTTCAAATTTCTTCTTGAGGAAATATATCCATGTATTCTTTAAGAATTCATCTATAAATGAGACATAGTACATAAACTTACCCAGTGATGGAATTAACACAAGTCCAAAGACATAAGTGTGTACAAGCTCTAATATACTTTTCGCCCTCTTAGCACCAAAGTTTAAACTCACCCGATTCTACTTCCGATTTACATAATGTGCATAGAAATAAAAATCCAAAGAGAAATTAGATATACGTTCTACCATACCATTACCATGCAGTATTCGAAGGTCGTTATCTCCAATATGTCCAAGCCTTTAATGCCATAGCATTGTATTTTCTCTAGATACTGCTAGGTTTTCTACACCACTTTCAGGAACCACAAAGTTGTTTCACCCATCAATAATAATGCTACCCAGAATATTGTATAGAGTCCAATCTAATCTCCCTACATAAATACTAGTGCTCCCCAAAACATCTTGCAAGTATCTTTTTTGAACACTATTTTTACACCTGCATCATCCATTTTGCTTATAGAAATATGATTTTTGTCCAATGCACGAATATGCAGAACACCAGGAAGTGTTCTAATCCTTCCACCTCGCAACTTCAGCTTGTCTTATCTATTTCTAATAATTCTAGCCTCTCCATCATCCCCTATGAAGACATCACCACCATCATATTCCTCATACTCATAGAACCACTCCCTATGGGGAGTGAAGTGAAAGGATGCACTTTAGCCAATCAACCATGCCTCATGATCTACATGTGTACATGAAGAAGAAGTAAATTGCACATCACCACCTTCATCTTAGGTGGTTTTCACCTCTAGAAAAGGAGCATCATCAAATCCTTTTCCTTTCTTAGGAGCCTTATATCTACAATCCTTTTTGTAGTTCCCTTCCTTTCCACATTTATAACACACCTTTATAGGTTTTCCTGCAAATTTACATCTCCCTCTATATTTAAATCTCCCACTCGAGGACTTATTTTTTTTCCATTCCAGGACCATCCTCGTACAGAAAAGGCATCTTCATTTTGGCTCTCCATATTTTTCTGTCTCATCTCCTTCGGCAGTAGGGATGAGACTGTTTGATCAAACTTCAAGGTAGTTGTATTGCTACCTATTGCAACAACTAGGCTATTCCATGAATCCGATGAAGAACATAGAAAGCTAATGCACATATATTTATCTAAAATTTTTGTATCAATATATAAAAAGTAGCTTACCATATTATTAAAGGCATTAAATGCTCTATCATCAAGTCTCCATCCTTCATCCCCAAGTTATACATCTTTCTCTGTAGGAACAGTTTGTTCACCAATGACTTAGATTCGTACAAAGTCCATAACTTTTCCCATAAATACTTCATCGTATCTTCCCATGATACATTCAACAATACTGAATCTAAGAGACATAATCAGATTGTTCTCTTCCCCTTTAAATCTAACTTTTCCCAATCATTGGCTTGTTGGGGCTTGACCTAGGTTCACTATTATCTGCACCAACCAACAAAACCCTAAGTTGCTGGCCCTTTCGAAAACAACCTGCATAGCATAGGCTGCAGTCTCACTCGAAGTAGTATTGGGGGATGAGAGAACCAGGATTCTGTATCTAGAGGCCTGTGTGATAGATTCTTGTGGTTCCTAGAGCTTAGTTCCACCTTTACGAACCTTAATCCTTCCATAATAGATAATTGGAGTAATTTACTTAAACATCTTCCAGATCTTCATGAAGGCCTTTCATTATTAGAGACTTGTATAAATCATGTTGATCTACCACTTTCAGACATAAGTTATGCATTCATTCATATAAATTTCAATACTCAGTGAAAATACAGAAAACTGCAGAAGTAAGAATACACAGAAGCACAAGAATTGGATCAAAACAGTCTTTATTAGATGTAATCATTTAGATAAAATCTCTTTTTCCCTGCACATTGAGTTGCAGGGGCTCGCGCACTCATCCTACAAACTTAACAAGGTCTCAGTGCACTCAGATACAGGAGCCATCCCCTTCACCTAAGTACAAGAAACATACCTTTCCTGCCTTAACATACTTTCCTGTATAAAGATTTCTATCAATGAGCTCTCTTAGACTAGCTATGACTCTTCTATTTATAGCCTTTTCGCTTACAATACCATGGTCCATAGACCATGGGTGGGTCTCAAAACCTTTTTATCACCTACCCAACTAAGGGACTAAATACCCTTTGACTCTTACTATCTCTGTGCTCCACTTCCACAAATCGCGAACACTTTACATCTTTACAAAAAAGTACTTATAAAATTTATCAAAATTTACCCCTAGGACCCTATCCCAACAGGCCCCCAACACAATTTGGTGACTCGTCCTTGAGTCACTCAACTAGTGCTTCAATCTTGGCCTAGAGTTCGCGAACTCCATCTTCACAACCTGTAGATCAGTTGTTCCCTATATTTCTAGCTACTGCACTTCGTCAACTAGGTTCTCTGTAGTGGGCCCTTCCACCGCAAGGCCCATTGTCCTTTGTGTCTGCTAGATGCCCTTTAGCTTGTTCTACAATGATAGAGTGAGATGGTTGGCTTCCTCTATCCATGGCTATGCTCTAGCTGTAATAATGGCCTATTTCCAATGCAGCTCTTCAATTTTTGTCTGTAGCTGCATCCCTTCCTGCAATCATGCGAACTGCTGCATATGCGCAAAACTGTGTATAGTTAACCTTATTTCATCAAATTATTGTTGCTTTTCTATAATGTCAGTGCCAATCTTCTACAAAGTGGGGTCCTCCTACTGAGACGTCTAAAGCGCCATGGATTGCTAAAATAATTTGGTGCAATCCTTTACTGTTGCATCTAGTGTGGTCATTCCCTCCTTGATAGTTGCTCCATGCTACTACTGAACTTCTAGTGGCGTTCTCAGCTACTACTTCAATTTCAGCTCTAAGATTTGTAATTGATGCTCAAATTAGACTCAACCAATTTCATCTTTAGACTCTCTGACCCCAGTAACCAACTTCTGGATCTTCTCTGTTGATTCTGCATCTGTTGCAATGTTGAGCTTAGGCAGCGCATTACACGCCTGTGTAATTGTTGCTTCGAAATTCTAGTTGCCCATGGCAAGTTCTTCTTTTTGTTTCAGCACCTTCACCTTTTCTTGAAATATCTGCTGGTTATTGGTCTTAACTTCACTAATGATAGACAGTGCATGATTCTCCCTAACCCGCAGCTCATTAGGGACGCCTTGGTGCAATTCATGTAGAATCTAGAGAGGGAGTGTCGCAAGGTTGATGCCCATATACTTAAGATGCAATAGATGGGCATTGGCCTCTTTTGATAGGGTGCGTAGGGTCCTGTTCAGAAACTGGATCACTTGGAGATCCAAAGTCTGATTTTTGTCTAGTACTATGACCTATGCTCGCTTGTAGCTGCACTGTCTGGATCTAGAGGTCACATAGATCCTTTTGCACATTTCCAAGTGCCTGCTAGTATTGCTACTTGAATTAGGTCCATATCTCATTTGTTGTATCTTGGACCTTATTTCCAATCTCATTTAAGTCCCCTTCAATGAGGACTAGTGTATCCACCTAGGAGAATATTGTGGACTTCTCCTTCTTTCTCATTCCCGAGGTGGTCTACTTCGATATTTTCTTGACCACAAAGAGGTTTCTATACTCTGCGCCCCCACTGCCTTCTACCTCAGACCCTTCCTATTCCTAGATGTGCTAGGAATCAGACGTCTCAACCTCTATGGAAGTCTCCTTGTCTTCCTGCTCTTTTTTAGTAGTTACCGTAGCAGAAGTTTACTCGGCAGCAGTTTCTTCAGTAGCAGCTTCCTTCTGTTGCACAACATTCTCCCAAGTTGCAGCCTGCTCTACCTCCATATGCTTTGTTGTTGAGACCTATATGGTGATACCTTCCACTATATTGCTCATTCTTGTGCTAGGATCTGATGGGACCAGTCAGTCCCCTAGCCATTTACCAACAATCTCTTGTACATATACTTTGCTAACAAGGTAAGGAAACTTATACCATACCTACTTCAGATCTTGTCATGCAAAAATAGATACATTTTTGAAGTCTGCCTTGAATTCTGCATCAGAATCAAGTTTCTCATATAGAGTAGGTGACAGCCATGGCCTTTAGATGATCACCGTGCACAAAATCATCTCTACTAATACCTAAACATCTTCATCTCCATGACCCGCACTGTGTCCTTTGTTACCGAGAGTGAAGTGAAATTCACTATATCCAGAAGGTTTGGGTCTTGTAGAGGAAATTAACTATCCTTCGGCATCCTCCATGCTACCAAGACTATCAATAGTAATAACCAGGCATAATGATATGCCTTGCCCTCATCCCAGGCCTCGTGACAGTTTGCCAAAAATATGTTGCATAGGTACTGAGCCCAGTTGTATTGGACTCGTTTCGCACATTGCATAGCTAAGGAAATTATTGCCACTGGAACCTTATCCATGCAGCACTTCTGCATGATATTGCATGGCAAACTAGACCACTTTGTATGAAATGGAGTAGATGGAGTATCCATGCAACTCCTTAATGAGCCCAAACTCGCTCTTCATCTAATCCGCGAGTTGTTTTTATTATTTTTTTTTTCCTCCAAAAGCCTTTTGCTAGATCCAAACCTCGATAGGGCAGCGAGGTAATCCAATGGATCAACATGTCAGTCAGAGGGATGGGTTCTCCTAGCCAAAGACACCCATTATGCACCAAGGTGTGTAATTGTCTAACACACATGGTCTTAATGATTATTCAACTAAAGTGGGACACCCAAAGCATGTTCAGAAGACCCACTTTCTCAATTCTGGTGACCCACTTCATAGGTTCTAGCTTTGTGATCTGAACTATGCCACCATCTGTAATTTCCTTGACCATGTATCATCCATGCCAATGCATTTCAAACTTTCCTGGAAATTTTGTAAACTTGTTGTCATATAATAAGACCAAATCATTATCCTCAAAGGTGCGTTCCTTTATGTTTCAATCATGCCATGACTTTTCACACTCTTTTTGCACCTGTTGGTGAAATCTTACCAAGAATCGATCCTCTTCAAACTCCATTATTTATGGGAGGCACTCCTCCATGGTCTTGCGATTAGCCATATCGGTAAGCATTGCAATCCGCAGACTCGACACAATATATTCCATGGGAATCACAACCTCCTCCCCATAGACCAACTGGAAAGGGGTTTGTCCTGTTAGCTTCTTACAAGTAGTTATATACGCCCACAGAATTGCTGGTATGCATACATCCCAGTCATTTCGCTTCACTTTGCAAACCTTCATTAGAGCGCTCTCCAGAATTTTGTTGAAGGCTTCAACTATACCATTAGCTTGAGGATGATAGGATGTACTTTTCTGATGATAGACCTGGAATTATTCAAGCATCACGGAAATCATTTCATTTAAGTGTGTACTCCTATCTCTCATTAATATCTTAGGATAGTCAAACCGGGACAAGATATACTCAAAGATAAACTTGGAAGTAGTAGCTGCGCTACAATCTTTCACCGGCTACGCTTCCACCCATCGTGTTAAGTATTCAATTGTTGTAATAATATATTGTGCTTGAGTATTTTTCCCTAGTGGCTAGATCGGACCCACAAAATAATTTGCCTATTTATCAAATGCCTACAAATCTATTTTTGGATTCAAGGGAAATTCATCCCTCCGCTATGGTTTCCCCCTCCATTGGCAAGCATCGCATGCCTTATAGTATGATTTTTCATCCTTATGTATCATTGGCCACCAAATTTTGGCATGTAATATATTTTGCATGGTAAATCTTCTTGAATAGTGGCCCCCTACTACTCCTCTGTGTGCTTCTGTGAGGATGCCCTATTGTTCAAACTCTGGGACATATCGATGCAATATCTAATCTCGACCCATTTTATATAGGTGTCCAGCCATCATAGAAAAATCTGTTGTGCAAACAACCAACTCCTTCATTTGCTATGTAGAATATCCTTCTGGGGCTATGCGAGTTGTTAAAAACTATATTATATTAGCAAAGTGATCATCTACGACACGAACAGGAAAGAGTTGCACATCAGTCATCCCTTCTTCCAAACTAGTAGGCTCATTGCTCGTCTCAATCTGGGAGATATGATCAAGACCAACATTCAATCATCTGAGGTTAAAAACCACCTCAAAATCATACTCGTGAAAGAGCAACAACCATCCATAGATCTTTCCTCACAACATAGGCTTATTGACCAAGTATTTTAGAGCAGAATGGTTTGTATACATCTTGAAGTGCATGCCTAGTAGATAGTGCCTGAATTTTTGTAGCACATACATCGTATCTAGTCCCTCACACTCTATAGTCAAGTAGTTCATCTCCACCTTAGACAAATTCCTACTCACAAATTCTATAGGATGATCAATATCACCCTCACCTGGTTGGGTCAGGGCAGCACCTAGCACAATACAAGAAGCATCCACACGCACAGGAAACTCTTTTTTCCAATCGGGGAATACCAGAATGGGTACAATGACCATTTTGTTCTTCAGGGTATCTAAACCTTTCTAAGACTCTTCATCCCAACAGAATGTTGTGTCTTTCATCAACATTTTCTCCATTGGTGCAGTGATTTCCGCATATGCCTTAATAAACTTTCTATAATACCTAGTATGGCCCAGTGTCATGCATAACTATTTTACGTTCTTCGGGGCCTCCAAATTGACAAAAAATGCTATCTCTGTAGGATATACCATCAATCCACGGTTCCAAACCACATGACCTAGCAATATTCCGTAAGGAACACAAAAGATGCACTTTTTCAAATTTAGGGCGATCTGATGTCTACAACAGGTGTCCAACATAAGGTGCAAACTTGCAGCATGGTGCTTTATGAACCAAAAGATAGTCTAATCATCAAAGTACACTTCTAAAATTTTTTGGATGAATTCCTTAAAAGCTACAATTACTACCTATGAGAAGATCGCAAGTGCACTCTTCAATCTGAATGGCTTTACCATATATTGAAAACATCCCCATTCCATTGCGAAGGTGGTCTTGCTGCGATCCTCTAGTGCGATCTTGATCTGATGGTACCTCGAGAAATCATCAGTGAATGAATAGGATTCCTTCCATCCAACATTCTCTAGGACTTCATCTGTAAATGGTGTTGGAAAGGGGTCATGAATGCATGCATCATTGAGCTTCCTTAGATCTATGCATATTTGGATTTCATCCTATTGCTTGTTCTCCTGAACTACCATAGGACTTACCCAGTCTGATTCTTCCACTAGCTCAATGATCCCAGCTTTGAGCATCTTGTCTAACTCCTTGCACACCTTTTCCTTATATTTAGGATTCAAATGGTAGGGTCATTGTTTTATAGGCTTTGCGACTGGATTCAAAGTAACATTCAACACAGCGAGGTCCCCAGCTATCCCCTTCAGATCCAATAACTTGGTGGGAAACAAGTCGTGGTATTATCATAGCAGTTCTACAACCTTATCAACTGTATCCTCATCCTAGTAGTTGCCTATCTTCACAAACTTCAGTTGCACATTCGATCCAATGTTTATCTATCTAGTGTTCAAAGGCTCTACTATGTCAGGGATTGTTGCTTTGGGTCCTTCAAATTTGCGTTGCCCCTCAGACACTAGAATGTTGATATTTCTAGGATCATATTCTTCTTCTTCTACAGTCATGTTATAGCATTCTAGTGCATGGTGCAGCTGCATATTCCAATTTGGTTGAACCCATTCTACTGGGTCCTTAGGAATTCTAAAGATTGTATCCTTAATTTCTTGGAGCACTTCAACAATACATTCAAATCCATCCTCGAAGCTGAAGTTTAAAAAGAAACTTTCCTTGAGGATATCCCACTTGGTTGTTCCATGGCGTAGATCAGTTTCTAGGTACTAGTTCATCAGAATGGTATCCAAAGTATGGAAAAAGACATGCACCCATTCAGGTTGAGGTTCCTCTCCCCATGCTTTAGTCCACCTCACCAAATGTTCACACAAATCATCTTTTCTAGTGTATTTCTCTGCCATACGAGTATTGGCATACGCGAATCCCATCTTCATCATTTGCTGGTATTTCTTCCAGTCAGCGAAGCTATCCTTATGCGTACCCCGCTAGTGGGAAGGACTAACGTGCAGTGCGAGATCTAATGGCTTGAACCAATGTTCTTCTGGCACCTCCGTTTCAAACTTATCTAGAAATAAATTAACATGATCTAAACCATCAAAGTGAGGTAGATTTCATACCTTCGTAAACATGCAATGAAGTGATTTTTTCAACATGTTGCAGCGCAACAAGGAAACTTCATGTAATCTGTTATGCCAATGCTCTAGCTCTTATTCAGAATCTGAGGTGCAGGAGCTACCTCTATCCTAGGTAATTCATCAATCTATTGTAGGATTGTTCCAGTCTTTGTCACATGTAGCGATCTTATATATCTAATCCAGATCATCCTCCTCTTCATAATCATGGACTAGTTCCATGTATTGTACACCTTTAGATGGATCTAAGGGGAAAATTACTCAAAGCTCTTTTCCTTCAAAGATCATTCTTCTTTTCTTAAGATTAATTACTGCATCCATGTCAAAGGCCTAATCAATACCTAAGAGCAGAGGGTAAGGATTACTATCATCCACTATCTTGATCACTTCAAAACTGGTCAAAGTGCTTGCTCCTTCAATATCCACTGTTACCCCATACAGGTTCCCCATAGGAATGATTTTCTACTGATTAGTGATAAAAATCTAGATAAGAGACCACTGCACTGCAGGTATCCTCATTATTTTCCAATTTTGTTTTGGTATCACATTTGCATCACATCCTAGATCAAGAATTTCCTGCTCCATTTTGTACTCCTAGATCTGCACAGTTAGCCTCATTTCACAACCTATTCATTTCTTGCTTTTGCCAACTTTTTGTACAATGTGTTGTTTAGGAGAAGGTTTGTCCTTACCTATATAGTCATCAATTAACTCTTGAAGCCCTTCTAGTGCCTTTCTATCCCGTAACAACTTCATATAAGTCTTCAGAAAGGTAGCTAATAATAAAGGATCTACATCCTGTGCTTCATTAGTTCCACCAGACATCTCTTGACTTCCTAAGGCAGAGGCCTCAATGAAGCTCTTTTTGGCTTCCATAAAGTTTTCTTTGGCCTAGTTTAGGTTGAATCCAACTTCCTTTTCTGTAGCCTAGCGTACCCATCTTTCTGTTTCCAGCTACTTTCCCTTATCTTCTCCTATGGTAATACCACTTCGCATTATGATATTAATAATAGGCTCTTCTTCACGAAATTCTTCTCTCATCATTTGAATATTCTACGTAGGTGTTTTATTCTCCTCCATCTTGGATATTAATACTGGGAAATATTCTATAACATGATCAAACTACTGGCAATACTAACATGATGGATGCATTGGGTTCTGACAACTGTGTGCAAAATGGCTGGCTTCTCCACAATTATAAGAAATGATTTGTTGTGACCCCTTCTAGCCCCTCCTCCTCATCCTCTTCCTCAGCCCTTGAATCCTCCACACAGTGCACCCAGGCCCTAATCTCGGGGCCATTTTTTCGTCTGCATTCTATATGTAGGGGTCCACTCCATCATCAGTTTGTAGCTACGACAATTGTGAACACCATTCTCTACTGATTTACATAAAGTACAAAATAATTGTTGCAGTGTCTGCACAAACTTTTGTAGGAGATGATAGTTATCAGTCACATGCTTCCCAGCTATCTGACAGATAGCGAACCATAAGGGTACTCCTGTGCTCAGTCCAATGACTTTTTCTGGTTTGAGAGGAGTAGGACCTCCCCCAGTGAGGTAGTTTTGATAAACAGGACAGTGATCCTTGTCATGACCTTGGCCTTTACACTTCAGGCACCAAACGTTTCCGTGCACCTTGGGCTGGACTTCCTTCCCCTTCTTCAAGCTTTGTAATTCCATGTGCAAGCTTGTTACAATTTGGGAGGAGTGATGAGCCCCAATTTTGGTACAATTTGGGCTCATTTTGGCCTATTTTACTTCCTCAAACCATTCATTTTTATTTGCTTATGCATGCATTTCTTAGTTTATTCATGTTGTTTGTAGGAAGAAGGTTAGACA